>WNWU01013801.1:0-27821 GCA_012654045.1 Ptyas mucosa | reverse complement strand
CAGAGCATAAAGTGCACCAAAGGAAAATAAATAAGATGGTAAAGAAAAAGCGTCAGAGAGAAGGGAAATTAAACCAGGGCTACTATTAAATACATTTTAAAAATTCTTTCTAAGTTTAAATGACAACAAAGTAAAAATAGAATCCTGAATTCTAGTGCTTTGAAACACATCTGAAAAAGTCTAATTCATTCATTCGAACTCCTGCCACCAGTGGGACGTAAGGAAACTTCACAGTGTGGCACTGATAATATTCACAACATCCTAGGAGAGGCTTCACAGTTTTTATTCTCCAAGTAGCCCTTGACTTACAATCTCAATTGAGCCCAAAATTTCTGTTGCTAAATGATACATTTCTTAAGTGAACTTTGCCCCATTTTACAACTTTTCTTGCCAGATTGTTAAGTGAATCACTGCGGTTGTTAAGTTAGAACCAGTTGTTAAGTGAATCTGGCTTCCCCATTGCCTTTCTTTGTCACAAGGCCTCAAAAAGTGACTCAGGGACACTGCAACCGTCATAAATATGAGTTAGTTGCCAGGCATTTGAATTTTGATCACGTGACCATGGCGATGCTGCAACAGTAGTAAGAATGTAACTTCGAACGTTTGTAAATTGAAGGTTACCTGCAATGGCACCAGGATAAAAATATAGGTGACTGCACCACAATTGGGTATTTATTAGCATCCTTTTCAAAAAGCCTTTTTCTGAAGTTTTCTCTATTCAAAGAACTAATCCCCCCCCCCAAAGATCAGAGAATTAGATAAGCAGAACAGATGCCCTGGAGAGGCCTAAACTCTTCCCCATGAAGTTATTTTTGGATTATGGTCAATGGAGTAATAATCCATTCATCCCAACACATATCTTGGCTCCATCAATATCTGAAAAATCACCTTACCCTACAAAATTTAAATTGCTCTCTTTGGGAATCAAAAATCTTAAGGATAATACCCACATCTGTTTTCTGGTGTTGGCATTAATTTTTTAACTTTATCTTCAAATTCAGAAATCTGCTGCCATTTATTAGTTGGAAAAATTCTCTGTCTCCATTCCTTTACTGCATTTTTACTTCTTTCTGTACCTTTGATCTGTTATTTTTTTCCCCTCTATGACCAAAGAATATTGGGAAGCCCTGTGAAATAGTTTAAGAAACCAATAAACACAAATCTCTCCTTTTTTTTGGCCATCTATTCTTTCTTCCAGGTCGGAGAGTATGTGCAGCTGAGACCCTTGCCAAAATGGAGCTCTTCCTCTTCTTTACCAGCCTCTTGCAGAAATTTACCTTCCAGCCACCCCCAGGAACATCTAAAGATGATCTGGACCTGACCTCTGTTGTTGGATTTATCTCCACTCCCGTGCCGTACAAGACTTGTGCTGTGTTACGCTGATCTGACACAAAATACTATAACAAGTTGTTTTCTCAGTCTTGAATTACCTTCATTTTGAGACGCACAATTTAATAAAGAATCCAGTATTGTCTACATTTCATGTGTTGTTTAGAAGATGAATGGTAATAACCTATAAATTCATGAAATGTAGATGTTGGAAGGTTTTTTTACTGTAGTCCCAAAGACTACCTTTCTTGCCCTGCACGTGACGGTGGAGAACAGAGTTGGAAAGTAAGTTAGTGAAGGGATGTGGCTGCCTTGGGAGGGTTGGGAGGGTGAGGAACCTGTGTGTGTGTGAGAGAGAGAGGAGGATGACGACAATGGAGAGAACATTGCTGCCAGCCCTGGATAACTCTCCGAGGTTGGATCAGATCTCTCTCTCTTTCTCTCTCTCTCTCTCTCACACATACACACACCATTCTTTCTTTGGGATCTCAACACAGATGCCCCTCCCAGAATTGCAAGGCTGAAAGCTTCAGATGGAGCATTTTGGGGATGTGTGTCTGTGCTGCAATCCCATGTAAAGAATGATCGGCAGGAAAAGGGGGGGATTTTCCTGCAGCATGTCCTTTCTTTGGGATTGCAGCACAGATGCCCTTTCCAGGATTGCAAAATTGTCTGAATTTTGATCACATGACCATGGGGATGTTGCAATGGACATAAGTATGAAATATGGTCATAAGTCAATTTTTTCAGTGTTGTTCTAATTTTGAATGGTCACTAAATGAAAAGTTGCAAGTCGAGGACTACCTGTTGTCTATGTCAATTTATTCCTGCTGTGTTCTGTGAAACTTGTTATTTAGCTAGTATATGTCTTAGGATCAGGGAGATTGCTTAGCAGCTAGCAAATATTCTAGCTTTTCTTACATGAAATCTGCCTATATCTTTACATCCATAAGTCTGGTTTTAAGATTCTGATAATATAAAGCTAATAATTCAAAATTATTTTTTTTATTGGTAAAATGCTGTCTCTCTCTTCATCTTGACACTGGATATGGGATCTGCAGCAAAAAGAAGGCTGGGGAATTCTGGAGATTGAAGTCCATAAAGGTAGCCCTCAATTTAACAACGATTCCATCCACCCTCTGTTCCCACCTCCCATTTCATGTGGCCAATAACTTTATTCTGGAAATTACATGTTCAGAAGGGAGCCGAATCCAGCAGGCTCCTTGAAATTAATAGGATTAACTTCTGCATATACAGGTAGTCCTCAATTTACAACAGTTCATTTAGTGACCATTTGAAATTACAATGGCACTGAAATGACATGACCACATGACCACCTAGCCACACCCACCCAGTCAAATGACCACATAGCCATACCCACGAAATCACACCCACAGAACCGGTAGGGAAAATTTTGAATCTCACCCCTGATGCAGATGTCTAAAATCTCAGAACTGATCAATGGTCAGATTCAGCACCAGGGAAACTTAAGGGGGTTGCTAAATGACATATATGTAAATATTAAAAGCAAAGGAAAAAAGACAGGAGCAAAGTGATTTGAATCAATACAATGAAGGGTTGCTCTGGGACATGTAATATCCAGCTTAACACAAGAAAATGTCTTACATGCAACAAATTTGAAGAAATGGATTGCTTTGCAGTTGTGCGTCATACTCAAGAGCTGAGAAAAGTTACAAAGCATAGTAATTCCCAATCAGCTTATTTATTCACAAATTTGTCATGCCATTCTAAGTATCACAACTCTCGGTACTTTAGTAAAAAAAAGAAGTCTGGAGAATCAATGCCAGCAAAGCCAGAAGCCCAACATCCCCCGGTGGCTTCTTCTGGCATTTCATCTAGGATAAGGGGTGACATGATAGCAATCCTCATAAAGTATACTCAGTTGGCTTTCCAATTTGGTAATTATTATATAATAATGATATTTATATAATGGCATATTAGTGCTTTTCAAATTTTCAAAGTGTAGACTTATATTAACACCCTTTTTATTTTTTAGCTAACTTGACTATAGAATAGAATAGAGTAGAGCTGGAAGGGACCTTGGAGGTCTTCTAGTCCAGCCTCCTGCTCAAGCAGGATGTTTGTATGTTTGTAAACCTCCTTTTAATCTGTTTTTGTTCATTATATTCTTTTCTAGATTTTCTTTGTACTTGCAGAAGAATATATTTAAAAAGGTAAATAAGATGATATTTTAAGTTGTGGAGTAAATAGATTCATGAGTTCTGTGTAAAACTGCATGAGTACATGTAGATGAAAAGCTTTGTATAAAAAGCCAATTTGGTCTAGTGGTTAAGGCACCAGACTAGAAACCAGGAGACTGTGAGTTCAAGTCCTGCCTTAGGCATGAAAGCTGGCTGGGTGACTTTGGGCCAATCACTCTCTCTCACCCCAACTCAACAAACATGGTTGATGATGTGGGGAAAATAGGAGGAAGAAAGAGTATAGGTGTGAGATACATATCGGGGGAATGTGTGGGAGTCAATTAAACAACGAAAGTAACATGATCTAGTATTTGATTCACCCACTGCTGTTTTGTGAAATGCAACTCCCTGACCTCTGTGTTACAAAATCTCTCTTGTTTTGAATAGAACAGGCATTATATCAGTCAAAATTTTTTTCATGCCACCCCAATTATCACAACTCTAGGTGGTTTATTTAAAAAATTCTGGAGAATCAATGACAACAAAGTCAAAACCCCAACATCCCCCTGGTGGTCTCTTCTGGCATTTCATCTACCAGAGAGACCCTGGGGACTGATGCACAATTACAAGTGGCATTGGAGTAATTGAATCAAGACCTTTGTTACATGCCCACTCCAGTCAGTGACAAGAAACACCAGCAAACTACCTATCAGCTTTCTGGGATGAACTTAAGCTCCTTCTGGAATTCTAAAGTGTGCATTGGAATGGATATGACCAAGTGGATATGTCCTACTTCCACTGGGAATAGGCAGCCAAACAACATATCATTATCTGATCAGAGTAAAGTATTAATGAAAAGGTTCTCCACATACAGATCATATTACAACTGTTCTGAGATAAAAGCCAGGCCTAATGAACTCCTGTGTGTTTGGTTCTAAGTGAGCTGGGTCAAGTGATGGTTGCCAAGATGGCCATGAATTCCTGAATTGTCCCAGATTTCCTGCCACCAGGAATGAGATTGAAATTCCCAAGAATGCTAGACTAAGATTCTTCATTGCCAACTGGCAATGAAACCTAGCAATTCAATCCAATTATAGCCAAGTTTCAACCAGAAGTTGCACATCCAGCTATTTGGTTGTCATACATGCCAGATCATCCATCTCATCCATCAATAAATCATGAATAACAAAGATCTTAGTTCAAACATATGGTATTTAATAACAGCAGCTATATCCAAGAGCTTCCAAAAAACAATAACTTGGTTCAGACAATTTTGAGAATGATCTAACAAGTCTAAATCATTATTCCATCTATGCCCATGAGTGGGCTATGCGCCATTTCCCCCCATTTCTCCCACTTCCCATAACAATCTTGACTGATTTTTCCTGCTCTCAGTTCCCTCATAGATTCAATTACATACACAACACCCAAGCCAAGGAAAACAGTCATATATACCTCAGAGAAGTAAATCTTCTCCAAACTTACATGCCAAATACCAGCAAAAACATTCTGACAGGATGCAAGAAAAGAAAGAGACATAGCAGAAGGAAATAGGAGATGTGATGATCCAGTAGACCAAGCCTTTATAGTGACCAAGCTGCCCAACCATGAAGCAATCTTGATGCTGAGTCGAAATGGTTTTAGTGATATTCTATTTCAACAAAGTATCTTTGAATCTCAGATCCTGTTGCAGATGGTTCTCTATATTTGTGGGAAAGGGTCTTCTTTATTTGTTTTTTTCTCCATAAACCAGTGGTGAAATCCAAATTTTTTTACTACCGGTTCTGTGGGTGTGGCTTGGTGAGCATGGCTTGGTGGGCATGGCAGGGGAAAGATACTGCAAAATCTCCATTCCCACCCCACTCCAGGGGAAGGATACTACAAACTCTCCATTCACATCCCACTCCTGGGAGAAGGATATTGCAAAATCTCCATTCCCACTCCACTCTGGGGCCAGCCAGAGGTGGTATTTGCCAGTTCTCTGAACTACTCAAAATTTCCGCTACCAGTTCTCCAGAACCTGTCAGAACCTGCTGGATTTCACCCCTGCCATAAACTAAAATATTTCTTGATGGCCTCAACTACTGGAGGAAGAAAATGATGAACTGAAGAGATGTCAAGTACAGAGGATGAAGCCCAATAAATGCTCAGAGTCTGTAAGTTTCTGTGGTAATATATATATATATTATTCTCCTCACAGGAGGGAATGAGAGAAGAGCGAAGAACAAAGAACACAACTGTACTTATATCAAGGAGGAGTGGCTAAAGGTAAGTGAGAGTGATGACGCTGGTTATGAGGGCGGAGATTAATCATTAATATATACATCAGTGCAACTTAGGCATTTATACACATAACAAAACCCGCTCTAAATGCCTAAGGAGAATATATACATAGTTTATCTTTTAAATATGAATGTTGTTTCTTTGGCAGAGGTTTAGTTAATATATCTGCTACTTGATCTTGTGTCTCGCAGTGAATCGCTTTGAGAAATCCGATGTTGGAGAGTTGACGCACATGCTTGTTCTTAATGTCAATGTGCCTAGATCTTTGCCCGATGGCATCAGTTTTGGAGATCTCTATCGCGGCTTTGTTGTCCTCATACACGGTAATGGGATAGGCTCAGTCCACACACTTGTTAGCAAATCATCGAACTACACAAGATTGTTCGAGGCCTTAGACAAACAAATGAACTCGGCCTCTGTCGTAGAGGTTGCAACCAGTGCACAGGACATAGAGGTCCCATACCAGTGCACAGGACACCCATTTAGAAATAAAATATACCCTGAAGTACTTTTCCTGGTCTTAATATCACCTGCCCGATCAGCATCAGCATAGCATGAGAGCACCAGTTTGTCAAAAATATTTGGTTCCAATTTTAAACATGCATTAGAACTATGCTTCAGATATCTAAGTATCTTTTTTATCGCTTCCCAATGAAAGATGGTGGGATTGCTGATGTACCTGGAAAGGAGATTCACAGGTAGTGCGATGTCTGGTCTGGTCCAATTCGATATATACAGTAAAGACCCAATCGTTGACCTATACAATCTGTTATTTGTGAAAGGTTCACTTTCATTGTGCATATTTTTGACAAAATCCGGTTGCATGGGGGTGTCACTATACTTAGTATCACTCATGTTACACTTGTTAACTAATTCTAATATTTTTTCTTCTTGGGATAGGTGAAATCCCTTTTCAGTTTGTGTGATGTGGACCCCTAAGTATTTATTTATCTTTCCTAGAGATTTCAGGGAAAAATGTTTATTCAAGTCTTGGGCAAATAGGTCACATTTATGTTTACCATTGCCAATGTACAGAATGTCGTCTACATACACTAAGACATATTCGATGGAGTTACCGTCTTTTCTAATGAAGAAACACATGTCTGCATGTATGGCGGTGAAACCTGTGGATATGAGAATTTTGGAAAGGCATTCATGCCATTGTTTCCCAGATTGTTTTAGCCCGTACAGGCTTTTATTTAGGAGCCAAGTATCTCCTTCCTTTTGATCTATGCCTATGGGAGCTTTAACTTATATTTCCTTATCTAATTTGGCATGTAAAGTAGGCCATCTGAACGTCGAATTGATAAATGTCCAATTTAAGTATTGATGCTATCACTAATGCGCATTTTACGCTTTCTGCCCTGACTGTAGGTGAGTATGTTTCAGTATAATCTTCGGGGTACCTTTGGGCAAAGCCCTGGGCTACCAACCTTGCTTTGTACAATGTACTACCATCCTCTAGCGTTTTAACCTTATATACCCATTTAGTTCCTATCAGGCACTTGTCATTGGGTAGTTCGGAGGGAGTGTACACATTTAGTTTTTTGAGGCTGTCCATCTCATTGTTCATGGCTAATTCCCATTTTGCCCTTTCAACTGGTGGTAGTTTCAGTATGTCATCATATGTGTTGGGGGTGATACTTTCAGTTTGTATTGTCATGATATAATCTTTGAGCCTATCTGGTTTCTTGCCTCTGTTTTCTCTAATTGGTCTATTTGGTGGTGTAAAGGAATCATGCAGGTATCTCACTTCTTTTTTGGATAACGTGTCTAATTTTAAGGTTGGATGGTTCTCCTTCCATTCTTTGATGTTGATGTGTTGGAGTTTAGGTTTGACTATTGGATGTGTTGCGTTCTGTTGGTTGTCTGGTTTGCATGTAGAGTGTGATGTATGAATGATTTCGTTTAAATGTACCTTGGACCAATTAGAATGTTCGTGAAATGTAGCAGATCTAGAGACTATGAAATTACCTTGATTGTCAATAAATTTGTATCCCTTAGTGCCCGGTTCGTAACCCATAAATTTGACTCTTTTTGATACCTTATCCCCCTTTTTCCTTAATTGTTTTGGAATGTGTATGTCGGCGGTTACACCAAAGATGTGTAGGTGTGATATGTTGGGTTTTTTCTTATACATTAATTCATAGGGTGTGGAGTTTATGGCATTGGACCATACTCTGTTGATTGTATAATTAGAGTACAAGAGGGCTTCTGCCCAGAATGACTTCCCTAGTTCTGCATCCTCGAGGACGCACCTCATCATGGTCTGTAGCGTTTCATTTTTCCGTTCTACAACGCCATTTTGGAATGGTGAGAAAGGAGAAGACGTGTAATGTACGATACCGTGTTCCTTAAGCCAATTTGAAAATTCTTTTGAGAGGAATTCGGAACCCCTATCGGTCATGATTTGCTTTATTTTAATGTCGTTGAATTTCTGTTCTTTTATAGAACTCCTTAAATTTTGGGGGGACTTCACTTTTGTGCCTAATTGTATATACAAAGCCATAGCGGCTGTAATCATCTACTATAGTTAGAAAAAATCTCCTTTTATGTTTTATAGATGGTCTGAATGGTCCTACCAAGTCCATGTGGACCAGTTGGAAAGTGGAGTTTGAGGTACGTACAGATTTCTTGGGCCTTCGTTTGATTTTTAACTTGGAGCGTTTACAGATTGAGCAGTCTAAATAATTTTCACAATTTTTTATTTTTGAACATTCACTAAATTGAGTCATTTTTTGAACAGTGGGAAAACTAATATGTCCCAATTTCCTGTGCAATAGGTGAGCACAGTTGTCATGTAATAATTTTCCTAGCTCGGGTTTATAACTTTGTATATTTGTTAGGTTGCCTACTCCTTCACTTTCTTTGTTTTCGTTGATGTTGTCATCAGGTGATTGTTTTTCTGCCATGAGTGAGTTGGTGTTTGTCTGTGGGTAATTGGGGCTGTCTGCCTTAAGATATGGCAGTCCATCAATAAGTATAACTTTCCCTATGTACTTTCCATTTTTGGTCATTTGTACTTTCCCTGTTTGGATTATGATTTTTATGTTTGTGTCTTGGCTCAATCGAATGGCTGCCAGTATGTTGTAAGGAATTTCTGGTGTCAGTAGGACCCCCTCTATTTTTCCAATTCCTGGCAGATGTATATCCCCTTTCCCTGTTACTTTGACATTTGTTTGGTTGTCTACTTTAATTGCAAAGTCCTCCTGGGTGAGTGATGATAACAGATTCGTGTTATGTGTAGTATGGTTAGTTGCACCTGAGTCAATTAACCAGAGATTTGCATTGTTTGTAAGATTGTTAGTGTGTTCCTGTCCTGTGGGTCCATAGAGTGAGCCAGAAAATCTTTCCCTAGAGTTGTTTCTATGGTCTCTTTTGTGGTTAGGGTTGGGGGAGTTTCTGTGCCTTAGCCTACGTTCAGGAGAATATCTTGTCTTGTACTCTGTCCTATCCCTGCGTGTGTTATATTCTTTGGTTTTATTATACTGGTGGCAGTCTTTCTTGAGATGGCCTCTAGAGCCACATATATAGCATTCAGGTGCACCATTGTACCTGTCAGTGGAGGGTGGTCTTCTGTCTGCCTTGTGGTCTCTACGGGCTATGTGCCTGTCCTTTCTTAAGTTATCTTCCGTGATTAGCTTATTTGTGATGCTCTCTATGGATAGATGCTCAACGCTTAAACTATCTAATTGTGAGATAAAGCCGTCCCAACTTTGGTCTAAAGAATTGATTATGATGCTTTTCATTCTTTCATCACTTATAAGCTCCCCGCTTTGAATGAGTTCTGCTCTGGTGGCATTGAGAGTGAGAAGGTGTTCACTCATTGATGACCCTGGCTTTAATTTGGCTGAGTGGAACTCTCTGGAGATTCTGGTGGTAGTTGCCCTACTTCTGCTATAAAATAAATTAAACATTTTGTGTATTAGTTCTGGAACCGTCAGAAAATTATCAACACTTGGGTAGATACAATATCTATCTAATCCAATATCTCTGAATTGTCAGTATGGAATCCCCCCTTAAAGTTAGCATAGCCATAATGATCAAGCTGTAGGTGGTGGATGTCACAGATAGTTAATACAGAAGGAATCTCATATTTTCCAAAATATTAGTTGTTAAAACCCTACAATGTCAAATGTGCCTAACACATAGTATCTGGGTTGCAAACATCTGGATATTTATGAAATATCAACAAAAAGATACACAAAGTTCTCATTACTGCCATGTTTTGGCTTCTCTGTATTTTTGCATCCCAGAAATGATATGAATAAAATTGACTTGAACAAAAAGAAATAAGATATGTCTGTGATATAAAAATAATCTAGAAAAATAAAAGTTCTTTGTTCAAGTTTGAACAAAGGCTTGCAAGTTGGGCTTGCAAGAGGGCTTGCAACTTGGGTGTCCTCCTGGACGCACGACTGTCTTTAGAAGAGCATATGACGCCATGGCCAGGAGGGCTTTTTATCAGGTTCGCCTGATTCGCCAGTTGCATCCCTTTCTGGATTGGGACTCCTTACGCATGGTCACTTAGGCACTCGTCACTTCTCACCTGGACTACTGCAATGCTCTCTACATGGGACTCCCCTTGAGGAGCACCTGGAGGCTCCAACTGGTGCAGAATGCGGCCGTGCGAGGGATTATGGGAGCGCTGGGGTGCTCCCACGTGACACCTCTCCTGAGTGAGCAGCATTGGCTCCCGGTGGTCTTCCAGGTGCGCTTCAAGTGTTGGTTAAAGCGCTCCATGGCTTAGGGCCTGGGAACTTACAGGACCGCCTTCTGCCACCGATAGCCTCCCAGTATGCTCCCACAGAGAGGGACTCCTCAGGGTGCCGTCGGCCAAGCAATGTTGGCTGGCAACCCCCAGATGGAGGGCCTTCTCTTTGGCAGCACCTGTCGTTTGGAACAACCTGCCCCAGGAGATACGTAGGATACCAGATCTCTCTGCTTTTCGCCGTGCCCTTAAAACTTTTTTATTTCATCAAGCTGGGCTGGCTTGACCCCCCCCCCCTTAGATATTTTTAATTATTAATTGATTTTAATTGGGATGTTTTAAATTTTATTGGGCCAAAATTTGTTTAATTCTTTTAAAATAATTTTAAATTTTGTATGTGATGTTTTTATTCTTGGCTGTTCACTGCCCTGAGTTCAGTAGGAGAAGGGTGGTATAAAAATCTAATAAAATAAAATAAATAAATAAATAAATAAGTGCCAAATGAATTCCATTTGTGGAGCATGTCTACATATCTACACATTTATCATGCTATTTGCTTTTTGGAGTGCCAGTTGCAATAAAGAAAGGCATAAGATCATAAAAATTCAATATCTAGTTTATTAGCATTATATATGTATCAAAGTCTATCTAGGGTATCCAGGGTTTAAATTCTAGTCTTTTTCTTCTAACATTCTTTTTTTTTACACTGTTATTTCTGTAACTGTCTGTTTTATCTTTTTCCTTTTTTTGAAAAGGCCTTCGGGCTATTCAATAAAATACAATTTACAATTTACATAGAGAATAAGTTATTTAAGTAGTAGACCTTCGGGGCTTCATCTGCTGGTTTGTTGTTAAGGTGGAAGCATGAGGTTACAGTTTTGCTGGTCCTTCATCCAGTCCATGAAGAATTTTTCCCAGAGTTTAAGATCTTTGAACAGGAGGCTGTCAGCCACTCCCATGTGCTTTTCTTATACTGCTATGGCCAAATCATCAGCATATTCAAATTTGCATCTCCTTGTTGTTGGCAATGCTCCCCTTATGGAAGCTGATTTTGAGGATTAATGCAATGAAAAACAAATTTAATCCTGGTTTCATTCACAGATCTCTTTTGATCTATTGTTTGTTGCTCAGGAAAACCCTTTGACGTCACAACAATTATGACTGCTGCTGTTTCCAACATGATAGTTTCTATTCTACTTGGGAATCACTATGAGTATGAAGATGCCACATTTATACGACTACTGAAGCTATTGAATGAAAATATTCGGATTGCGGGAAGCCCTGCTGTGTTGGTAATCTAATTTCTGATTTGGAAAAAATGTCATGAAAAACAGGCAGCAGAATGTGTGTCGTTCAAGCTTTATTGAGAAGCTTTCCCAAAACTTGTGTGGAGATTTTGTCCCTGAAATTTGGGGCTTAGTGAATTTGCAATATTGACTGTCCAAAGCTCATTCAGTCATGTCATTTTGCTTATTATTGTGGGGTGTTTTTGCTTGTTTTTTTGTAGAGTTAGGGAACATTGTTTTAATAAAAATATTTGAGATGTTCACCTGAGAAATTCGAAGTATTTAACTTTCATAATATTTGTTTTCTTTTATCATTCTTTCAGCTATATAATTTGTTTCCCATATTGGGCTTCATTTTGGGATCTCGTAAACTGTTAATGAAAAATCTACAGGAGATGCATGATTTCATACAGACCACCTCCATAGAATATCTCCAAGATCTTGATGAAAACGATCAGAGGAATTTGGTTGAATCATTTCTTCTTCAGCAAAGACAGGTAATGGATTATTTTTTAAGTGTCTGCAATTACTGATTTATTTATTTTTTTACATATTTTAAAAGAACACCTCCATATAAACTACCTGCTGATTGGTTAGAAATATTGTTTCAGAAAGATAGAGTAATTTTTTTTAAAAAGCAGTACCAATAAGAAACAACTTTTAGTATTGCTGAGAATTTATTTCATAAAAAGTAAAAAATATTTATTCAGAGACAGTTATTCCTAGATTTGGTGGAATAGAAGAGCAGATATTTCAAGACAGGAAAAGCTGCAACTGTCTTGCCAAGGCTTAAGTTTTTGTTCCAATGAATTCCAATAAGAACTGAAAAAAAACACTAGATCACTGGCAGAGATGATTTTACATTGTCTAGTTAAAGTTTGAGTAGTAAAATTTAAAAAGGTATAACCCTTGAAAAAGTGTATGGAACAGGCAAACCAGTTGTGTTATCAGGTGAGATATTTAACTGGGATAAGAGATTGATAAGAACACATGTGTTGGATGAAAACAATCTCATAGACGGCCCTCACTTTGTCAAGGACCTAGGAGTACTCATCTCAAACGATCTAAGCCCCTAAACATACTAAACTGGCTAAACAAGTAGAAAAAGATTTGGAAAGTTGGACAAAACTCCAGTTATCTCTCCTAGGCATAATCGCTATTATCAAAATGAATATTCTCCCAAGAGTGCTGTACCTATTTAGGGTGATACCAGTAAATCCAGGAGAACATACTTCAAAGATTTGGACAGGATAATACTAAAATTTATCTGGCAGGAAAAAAAGGCAAGAATCAAATTAAAGCACTTATGTGGAGGTGAGTGTTATCTCAGTGGCTGGCAAACCACGCTGTGTAAACAAGCACCTACACAAAGTCTTAATCTCATGAGGAATGTAAAGACAGGATGTCTGGTGGAGACCCTATCTCAAGTATGCAAAACCAGGCACGTAGCATTGTGTGACACAGGAAGAGCATGAGAGAAAAACGAGGTGTTCACGTGAAAATCAGGAGTCTTCTGTAACCAATCAGTACAAGTAAACGATGATTAATGTTTTGCCATGGTAGCTGTAAAATGACAATAAAAGGGAGCCTTTTGGATGGAGTCAGGGTGCCTTCCCCAAGGTGCCTTCCCACCGAAGGGCCTTCCCGTGAATCATCATCCTGCCTACGCGTCTTTCTTCATCGAAACAACATCTGGTGACCCCAACGTGATAGATGTGATAGACGTGATAGATGTGATAGATGTGATAGTCGTGATAGACGTGATAGACATGATTCCTCCTATGCTCATTCAGCTGGACGAGCCCAGGTGCACCCAGCGAACTTCGCTCCCAAAAATTTTGTGAGTATGGGGAGGGGAACTCTCAGTTCAGCAGAAGTTTCATGCACAATTTTATTTATTTATTTATTTAGATTTATATACCGCCCTTCTCCCCGAGGGGACTCAGGGCGGTGAACAGCCAAAAGTTAAAAAACATACATACAAAATTTAAAAGCCAAATAAAACCGAATTAAACAATGGCCCCAATTATTTAAAATCCCAATTATAAAATATTAAAACCCCAAATATTACAATATTTACAGTTTAAAATTTTTAAAATTATTTTTATAAAAGAAGGGGAAAAAGGGAAAAATTAGGCCAGGCCCGCCTGGTGAAACAGGAAAGTTCTTAGCTCACGGCGGAAGGCACGAAGATCCGGAATCCTCTGTAACTCCGGGGGGAGCTCGTTCCAGATAGTGGGTGCCCCCACAGAGAAGGGTCTCCCCCTGGGGGCCGCCAGCCGACATTGTTTGGCCGACGGCACCCGGAGGAGCCCCTCTCTATGGGAGCGTACCGGTCGGTGGGAGGCTATTGGTGGTAGTAGGCGGTCCCGTAAGTACCCGGGTCCTAAGCCATGGAGCGCTTTAAAGGTGGTAACCAACACCTTGAAGCGCACCCGGAAGACCACCGGGAGCCAGTGCAACTCGCGCAGGAGAGGAGTAATATGGGAGCGCCACGTCGCTCCCATCACCACCTGCGCGGCCGCACTCTGCGCCAGTTGGAGCCTCCGGGTGCTCCTCAAGGGGAGCTCCATGTAGAGAGCATTACAATAGTCCAGGCGAGAGGTGACGAGGGCGTGAGTGACCGTGTGTAACAAGTCCCGATCCCGAAAGGGACGCAACTGGTGAATCAGGCGAACCTGATGAAAAATCCTCCCGGTCACGGCCATCAAATGCTCTTCTAAAGACAGCCGTGAATCCAGGAGAACGCCCAAGTTGCACGCCCTCTCTGCGGGGGCCAATGATTCACCCCCGAAAGTCAGCGATGGCACCAGCTGACTATATCGGGACGTTGGAAACCACAGCCACTCGGTCTTGGATGGATTGAGTCTGAGCCTGTTCCTCCCCATCCAGATCCGCATGGCCTCCAGGCACCGGGACATCACTTCAAGGGCATCGTTGGGGTGGTCTGGGGTGGAGATGTACAGCTGGGTGTCGTCAGCGTACTGGTGATATCTCACCCCCAAACCACGGATGATTTCGCCCAGCAGCTTCACATAAATGTTGAACAGGAGGGGCGAGAGGACCGACCCTTGTGGCACCCTGCATATGAGGGGCCTCGGAGTCAACCTCTGCCCCCCTGAACTGAGGAAATTACTTAAAAGTAATGGAATGGCAGGAATTAAGTTAAGTGAGTTAGAACAGTTAGTACATGAAATAGGTTGTCAATGCCCATGGTATCCTGAAAAAGGAACTTTGGATTTGCATGATTGGATTAGAATTGGAACTCATTTACACTCACCGCCACGAGCAAAAATAAAGCATTTGTTGCTGTGGCAGAAATGTAAGGAAGCAGTAGAGGTTATGGGGACTCATAAACTCAAGGCACCGTCACCATCTCTCTCTCTGTTTCCTGATCACAGGTCTGCTCCCCCTCCCTCTTATTTTCAGCTAAGTTCTCCAGCTGCTATGCTGCAGCCAGTAGAAAGTAGTTCCCCGACAGCTCCCTTATCAATTTCTCCTTTACAGGAGACGTTTTCAGCTGTCAGAGCAGAGTTTCAGGAAGAGCAAACAAAAGGGACTCTCACTGGGGTAGAACTTGCAGAGGGTCTCCAAACTTTTCCTGTCATACAAGTAGTTAATCCCCAGAGACAAGCTCAACATCAGATGGAAGCCTTAGCAGCTGCCTTAAAACAAGGAAAGTCTGGCAAGCTCAAAGGCAATTGTTTTAATTGTAACAAACCTGGTTATTTTAAACAGTAGTGTAGAGCTCCTGATGGTGGAGCCCACAAAGGCAATGGGCCAGGAGGAGGTCAAACATCTAGACCAAAAACTGTTTGCCATAAATGTAAGAAGAGGTTTCACTGGGTAAATCAGTGCAGAAGTCATCAGTTTTTTCCCGGTGTTGAAAGGAAAAAAGAAGCCTTTCCCTTTAAGGATTGTTGGAAGGCAGAATTTTCCCTTCTTAAATTCAAAACTCGCGGCTGGGAGATTACTTAGAAATGATTGGAGGTCAGCTTCTTGAGAGCAGAATTAGTTTATTGTTTTTAGGAAAGCAGGCAAGAAACAAATATAAGCACAGCGTTCCGAGGCTAGCCTGTTTTGAACTGTAAGTATTCTTTTTAAATCCTAAAACATCTTTTGATTTTCTATGTGACCCTTTAAAGTCTTTTGAAATTCTTTTGATTTGGCGTGTGAATCCTTTGGTTTGTGTGTGTGATTGCTTTATGGTGTTGAAATCCTGTTTTTGTTTGTGATTGAGTTTTTCTGTCCTGGATCTGGCAAATAAATAATTGTTTTATAGTCCAATCTCTGTTTTTCCCAGCTTTTTGTCATTGTTCATTTCCTATAATTATTCAATTTGCTATTTCTGTGTGTTCTTCTTTTTCTCATGTGTTTAAATTACTTTGGCTTGATTTCTTTTTCTTTTTGGGTGTTTATTTTTCTTTCCTGTGTCTCATATTTGTTTGAATGTTGCAAGCCCCTGTAATCTTGTCATTCCTTTGTTGTGGAAAATAGGGTGGCTTCAGCTTCTTAATGACTCATTGATAAAGGTGGGGGGGGGGGTGCAACTCTGTCTGAGTTTCTGCTTATTTCTTTTAGGGAAATTTCCTTGCCCCCTCCCTTATTCCTTACGCAGGAAGCTCCATGTGGGTTAGTTCTGCATTTTAACATAGCACCACTGTGGTTTAACTTTTTGAACTCTGCAACTTTCTCAAGTCACAGGGGTCCTTCAGAGATCATCTAGGCTGACCCCGTATTATTTCACTCTTATAACCAAATTTCACTTTACATCCTTCTTTTATACAAATGGATGATATTTTAATTGCTGGGCCACAAATTCCTCCCTACTGACTGAAACATTTAACACAAGATCTAGCTGCATATGGTTTGCAGATAGCACCAGAGAAGGTACAGCTACAAGAGCCATTTCGTTATCTAGGTCTCGATCTTGTTAATATCGTAGTTCCCTTGCCATTGAAAGAATGGGAACGCATGGTTAGCTTCTCCTCTCTTTTGCAAGCAGCGCTTACTGATTACGTTGGGAAAATCTCTTATCATATTCCCGCAGATCCGCGCCTGCTTGCCTTTAATCAAATAGAAATCATAGTTCAGCATGGTATCTCAATAAAACCTTTGGTGAATGCCCTCACAGTCTTCACTGATGGGGGGCCAAAATGGGGCGCAGCTGCCTGGCTTGAGCATGGAAAATGGGTTACTAAAATCACACCCCAGCACAGACTCACCAAGGAAATCCAAGGAAAGAAAGAATCTGACTACTATCTGGTTTGGCAAAGGTGGTATGAATGGTTGGAGATAAAGAAACCAAACAAAAAGAGGATCCCAAAACAGTAAAATAAAATTCTGTACCAAATGAGGTTTAACAACGAATAACTAGATATCAATAAAATAATATTGTTATATAAGGCAAGAGAAGGAATCTATATCGAGGAATATAGGTTATCGATGTCGTAAGAAATCAGGCATTAAGTTTAGATTGCATTATTGTTATTCATATTGTGTACTATTTTATTTGTACTTGTATCTGTATATGTATGTGTATTTTGTGTGTTTTTAAATCAATAAATGTGTAAAAAAAAAAAAGAACACATTTGTTGGATGGAAACAATCTCATAGACAACCCTCACTTTGTCAAGGACCTAGGAGTACTCATCTCAAACGATCTAAGCCCCAGAGCTCACTGTAACAGCATTGCCAAAAAGGCATTAAGAGGTGTTAACCTAATCTTGCGAAGCTTCTTCTCCAGTAACCTTGTATTGCTAACCAATATTGCAAAGGTTTTGTATTGCATACAAAACCTTTACCAGACCAATTTTTGAATACAGCTCATATGCTTGGAATTCACATTGTATATCGGACATTAACAGATTTGAGGGCGTCACAAGAAGAGTACTCCACTCCTCTACTCACAGTAGAATCCCTTATGCTACCAGAATTGAAATTCTGGGCTTGGTCAATCTGGAATTGCACCATCTGCAGTCCAATCTAAGCATGGTACACAAAATTGTCTACTATAGCATCTTACCTGTGAACAACTTCTTCAGTTTCAACCATACACGGGCAAACAAGCAGTAAGCCACTCCAAACTTGATTGCAGAAAATACGACTTCAGTAATAGAGTGGCCAACGCCTGGAATGCTCTACCTGACTCCATTGTTATGGCCTCAAACCCTCACAGCTTCAACCTCAAATTGTCTACTGTGGACCTCACCCCATTCCTAAGAGGTCCGTAAAGGGGATGTGCATAAGCGCACCAGCGTGCCTACCATCCCTGTCTTACTGTCCCCATTTATCTCTACTTACTTCCTTTGTTTATGTTTATATTTATACCTATACTTGCTATCTTGTACATGTTTGACAAACAAACAAACAAATAAACAAATAATTTTTTACCCTCAGTTTTTCTTGAAGTTGCAGAGGAAGGTACAATATCTTGCTCCTTGTTGATCTGAATGACTTTCCCCTCATACATGAATACAACAATTGCATCCCATTCAAATCAGTTCAATTTATTGCAGTCATAGACCAGTACAAAGTGGTCATCCAGGAGAAGCTCTGGCAAACTTTCTCAATATTTTGGTATATATGTCATTGCTATCTTTCTTGAGTGTGTGGAGATACAAAAATCCTACAGAGAGAATTCAGTTCATAAAACTTATACAACTTCTTTCTCCATCTCCTTTACAGCCTAAGAAACCAAATACAAGTTCAATTTCTACTTCACAGTTAGCCAACATCATAGATGCAGAAATAGCAGATGCTGCTTATGTGGATGATAATCCAATAATTATATGACTAAAGAAAAGAACTCCCAGATGGAATAGGTAGAGAACTAATGAACTTATTATAAGAAGATATTAAACTGAAGTGTTATCAGGAGCTGCTTCCAAACAATTTAACTCCTGATGGTTCCTTGTTTACCAAATTAAATGCTAGTGAAGCATTTATGAGAGATTTCTTCGTTTCTCTGGCACCAAATGGAAAGAAAACCATGTATAAACAAAAGGACTGCACAAAGAATAGAAGAATTATTACTTTTAGTAATAAAATTAATGATAAAAGAATGAAACATGTTTTTACAATGAAAGAAATAATACAATAATTTGGGAATTGTTATACTAGATTATGTAATAAATAGACAACAGATCTGGAAGAAATTAAAGAATATTTAAATAATACATTGCTTATAAAATGTATAGATCATCAAAAGAGAAGAAGAAGAAGAAGGAGAAGAAGGAGAAGAAGAAGAAGAAGAAGAAGGAGAAGGAGAAGGAGAAGGAGAAGGAGAAGAAGAAGAAGAAGAAGAAGAAGAAGAAGAAGAAGAAGAAGAAGTTAAACCACCTATAGATAACGACATGATAAAAGAAGAAATTTTAAAAGTGGAACTGAATAATGCTGCAGGAGCTGATGGTATTTCTACAATATATTATTAGACGTTACAAGAAAAGTTAACTCAATGAATGAATGAATGAATGAATGAATGAATGAATGAAATAATGAATTCATTGTCAATTCCAGAATGGAATTCTTTGATAAGAAAAAAAGCCTTTATCAGTTTAATTTATAAATAAGGAAAAGATTGGCTCTACTAACCTATTTGTTTACTGAATATATTTCAATTTTCAATATACCGTGTAGCAAAACCTATGTAAAGGAAAACATATATCTTATGTCTAGAAAAATGCATAAATAGAAAAGATAAAATACCCGTTGGTTTGGCTGCAAATAAAGAGACATTTGTTCAATGATAATTGGGGCGTCTGCCTTAACCTTAAGATAAGGAAATATCTATTTTAAAAGAACATAAAAGGAAGGAAGGATTGCACAAGGGAAGATGTTCATACTGATACAGCAAAAACTATTGTAATAAGTCAATGCTGTCCAATCTATTGATAATGATTAACTAGATTGTTCAATCAAAAAACTTATAAAAGGGAGGCAGAGAAGCAGTCCCATTGTGACCATCCATCCAAAGCTAATCAACAACGTTGTATTGAATAAATATATTTCCTTTGATCTCTACTGATCAACAGTGAATTTTACCGAATTCTCCATTTAGGAAATGACACAAAGGGAAAAGGTGCCTGATTCTTCTGACAAAATTTAAAAAATAATTTCAGATTTAAACAGTGCAGAACAACATATTCACATCTGTGTATTAAATTATAAAAATGATCTCAAGCAAGAATGAATATATACCACACAAACCTCACCAAAGCAAGCAATTGGTTTTGAAGTGTGCTAAAGTATCTGTAAGAAAAAAGTGAGTTTAGAATTCATTGCAGAGAAGCTGAACTAATCCTTTGCTTCCATCTTCACTGGAGACAAATTACAACAGACCTTGACTCTGAGCTCCCATTCTTAGGACGGGAATCAGATTAACTGGGCCATATAGATATGAGAAGACAAGAAGTACTAGGCCTTATTGGCCAACTGAACTAGGTCCTGATGGCATCCGCCCAAGGTTTATTAAGGAGCTTATGACTGAGATGTTATATGTCCTAACCCAGGGGTGTCAAACTTGATTTCAGTGAAGGCCGCATCAGAGTTGTGTTTGACCTTGGGAGGCCAGGGTGGGCATAGCCAGGGTGGGCATGGCTAGCTCGAAATCACTCGTGTCAAAATCACTCATGTGGTGGCCAAGTGCTAAGGCAGGACTTCCCCCAGGCCCTCCCTTAATCTTATTATAATCTCCTTCCTTCCTTCCTTCCTTCCTTCCTTCCTTCCTTCCTTCCTTCCTTCCTTCCTTTTCTTCTTTTTCCTTCCCTCTTCCCTCTTCATTTTTCTTTCTTCTTCCTTCACCTCTTTCCTTATTTTTCCTTCCTTGCTCTCTTCCCATCTTCCCATCTTTTACTTTGTCTTTCCTCTTTCCCTTTCTCCTTTCCTGTCCCCTCTTGCATGCTTAAATGCAAAAGGGGAAACATTTCTTCTTTTGTTTTGTTTTTAGTTTGTTTTTAGCCCTCTGCCAGCAAAAACGGAGCCCGGGATGGCCACATGCGGCCCACAACGGCCCTGTTTTCAGCTGTGATGGCCTCCTCCAGCCCTCTACCAATGTAAATGGAGCCCAGGGCGCTGCGCACAGCCCTCCTGAGCTCCATTTTCACTGACAGAGACACCATGGGCCGGTCCTTTTTTGTTTCCAGGTTGGCCCCACAGGCCAGATCTAAGCACTCGGCAGACCGGATCCGTCCTACAGGCCTTCAATTTGATACCGCTCTCCTAACCAAATATGCAACCTGTTTGTATATTAGCTTCTGTAGTTGAGGGCTGTAATTGGCCGATATAATAATGTTAAATATAATATATAATTTTTATGTTATAATATAATATTAATAAAACATATAACAAACATGGGAGATACCATTCAAAGTGACTGAGTGTAAAGTGATACACATTGGTGCCAAAATGTGATTACTCATACAAACCAATGGGATCAGAGTCATCAGTGGCTGATGAGGAAAGAAACCTTGGAGCAATGATAAGTCATGGGGATCAATGGCTACTAGTCTTGATGGGAGTTGACTGCCTCAAAAGACCACTCCTTAAGAGACTAAAGGGCTTCCTGGTGCAGTTGGTTGCCCATTGTGAAAACAGACTGTTGGACTAGATGGCTCAGGATTGAAATCCATCACAGTATTGTTTATGTTCTTATTTAATGGACTTTACAATATATTGATAAACATTTTTGCAAATATAAATAATTTGATAGGAACAAGGTATACATGATATCAAAGTTCTAAATGTCTTCAATCTACACCTTCTGTTAATTTATGGGATTAATAATCACACTGGTTAAAAAATATTGAGATAGTTAGAATACTGGCTGAATGTATCATCACCTTAATGATGTTTCATTCATTGAGTGTTAGCCTCAGTTCTTCCTGCATCACATCTATTAGGCTTCACATTTTGGCTCAGCAGGAAAGGATGCTTTTCTAAATAATTCAACTCCCGGTTCATTATCTCAATCTGAGTTGACAGAACACTCACTAACATCACCTGGCTACATTCAGATTTTCACTGCAGATAAAAATGAAACTTCACAAAAAAATTGCTATTCAGTGCAATCAGAAAGTATTGCAAACTTTATATTTGTGGAGGGGAGCCAAAGTAGCAAAAGTACTCCCCTTTCCATTTGTTTTTATCAGTAAGATGGCTAGAATATATTTTTGACTGATAGACTATTATCAATCAATCAATCAATCAATCAATCAGATTAGCTCTAAAATGAAAATAATGCCTCTTTTATTCTATCCCATAACACTAGAAAAAAACTAGAAAGCCAAGTGATCCCTAAGGGGGAGCAAAACCAATCCACATATTTGACCTCATCTAGAATATTTTCTGAAGCTTATTGAAGATATAGATAAGGTGGACGCAAGGAATTATGTTGTGAATACAAGGAATTATTTTGTTTCTATGCACATGCTTGAAGTATTTAATTCTCTAGGGCTATTTATGATAATCCACAATGCATCACCACTATTTAGTGGCCAATTCCTATCATAAGCCATTCATTCATATACTGGGATTTTGCTTCGTAGGAGAACATCTAAGAAAATCCCATTATATCAGAATTATCCAAGCAAAGAGAAATTACATCTCAGAAAACAGTGTGGTGACAGAAATAATAGATCAAGCAGAAAATGGAAAAAAATCCCCACTTCCTTCTCAGTGAGGAAGGAAATTCCTTCATTGGGCAGAAATGGGAAATTATCTAGAATTGTGTGAAAATATCAGCTGGATAATTACTCAAGGAGATACGTCCCTGTTGCTCTTTGGATCCAGTAAATTAATTGCCAAGAGGTGAGGCAGGAACGCTACCAAGATGTAGCCAATTAATTAGATAGTAAGAGTTATCTTTATTTTTTTTTTACTTTTACAATAAAAATGAGTTTTTATTAGAAATACTTCTTCCGGTTTTATTTTCTTAATGTATACATATGAGGAAAAGCCTCGGTCCAAACCTCTAAACCAGGGTGCGATTATCCCAGAGGCAGGATGGGATCAATCAACTCCCTGACACCTGGTAGCAGTCGGACGGTTAAAAGTTATGGCTTTTTCCTTGTTTGTTACTTCTGATAAGACCTCTAGGCTAGTTAGTTAGGATGATTAAATTTGCGACTGAGGACCGCTAATCTAATTATCTACTAACATGCCGGGGAAAAAAAAGAAAAAAGGAAAAATGCAATCCAGAGATTTCTCCACAACTGATTTATATTCTTCTGACCAAGAAGAGACAAAAAGGAGTTTTTCAAGTTTTTGGCCACTTCCCTCCGCAACCCGACTAGGAGAAACAGCTGTGGGAGAAACTCAAACTGATAAAATGCCCTTGCAGAGGCTTCAGGAACAACAATATAAAAGAAATGCTGCTTTTGAAGGCGATGAACGACTGAGGTCAGTAATATCTCCTAATCATGCATTTTCACAGATAATTCCTGTAGAAGCCCAAAGATTTGAAACTCTTGGTGCAAGGCCAAAGTTTTCACAAACCGCGGAGCATTTTTCCTCCCACACAGAGAGAGAAAAGATTTGTTATTCTCCTCAAAGCCCCGAGCTTACTCAGCGTGAGATAGATATCAAATTCTATCGGGAGCATATCAAATATTATGAAAATGAGCTATCCCAGTTTAAGATGGATTTGCTTATGCTTGAACAAGATAAGAGAGAGCCTCGTGACTTAAAAATCTCTAAAAGCGCCATTTTGGCTTCTTCTTCAGAGCCAAAGACACACCCCCTGGTGGATTCTGTGTCAGGCCAATTAAAACAGAGAGCAGTGCACATGTCACATGAAATCCTCCCTGATCAAATTACAAGTGCCACATATGCAGACCTGCCCAAGACTATAGGTGCAGCACCATCTGCCGGCCAAAGTAATTTACTAGAGGAAGCTGAAAGGCAACACAGTTTGCATGAACATTTTGAATTGTTGCAGCAGATGTTAGCAAATGTGTCCTTGGCTCGTTTAAATATTCAGACTGAAATGCCACAAGTGTTTCCACAGACCCGATCTTCTACACCCCCTGGTAGTGCTGGTGTCTCTTTAGATGGAACACAAGAATGCTTAATGCAGCAAAGGCAGGCTCAAGCACAAATGGCAGCTGGAATGCAGCAGATTCCAATGCAACAGCCACAAATGCCTGCATATGTGCCCTCAGCCATGGCACAACCAAGACCAGCTCCTGGTCCACCTCCAATGGCACAGCCAGCATATCAAATGCATGTTCCTCACCAGGCATTTTCTGTTGCTCCACTAGCTGATGAGTCCAAACTAAAAATGTCAGGACATCATTATAAGGCCTGGGTCAGTGAGATTACACTATTGCTTCTCAGAGAAGGCACTCACTGCATGATTTTTAATCCTCCTGCTCAGCCATGGACTCCTGCAATAAGAGACTTAGAGATTAGAGCTCGCACAACATTATTGCTGTCCATGGACACCAAACTGCAGGTCACTTTTCCGCCTGATGCAACAGCCCAACAAATTTGGGCCCAATTGGAAAATTGCTACAGGCCCATTTCAATTGAAGCTTCGTGTTTGCTCATGTCTGAGCTCCACGGTTCGAGATTGAAACCTGGTGATCAAATTGGAGGACATTTGACCAAACTGAAAGGAATCAGAACAGAATTGAGAGAAAGAGGTCATAATATTGATGATATTCAAATGATCAGCATTATCATTAACTCATTGAGCTATGAATGGAAAGATGCTGTTACAAAAATTAACCAAGTCCCTATTGTTCAACACACAGTGGACAATGTATGTAGACTGTTAATTGAAGAGGAGGCATTCATGCTAGCCACGCCACATTTGAGGGAACCACCCGCATCAAGAGCTCCAGTGAGGCGTCACTTCCGAGGAAGGGCCTATGCTCCAAGGATGCCAAGATGCAACATCGGCAATCGTGTGGGACATGCCACCCGGGATTGTCCCCAACGAGCACCAGCTCCCATCTCATACCAGCCCAGAGGAATAGACTCCAGAGGCAGAGGCAGAGGTGGAAGACAAGGTCGTCATGGTCCAAGGCGTGATCCACAAGCTCCACTTGCCACACTGGCAATAACCAACGATCCACAATCTCATCCAGAGTATGATAGACGGCTTTTGTGGACTTTGGACAGTGGTGCAGCATTACATGTTACCTACAGAAAGGAACTTTTCACAGAGATGCACGAGCCTGAACCTGAGCTACGAGAACTTTATTCTTTTTCCAATCATCCTTGTAAGGTCGTAGGAAAAGGAACTGTTTATGTTGAAGAGCTCAATACATTCATCCCTGATGTTTATTACATACCAACAGCAAATAGCAGTTTGCTTAGTCAGGCACACTTATCTAGAGCTTTAAAGTTCCAGGTTCACCACCTTGAGAAAGCAAGTTACATAGTTAAAAATGGAGATATTGTTGCAGAATCCATGTTGATTGGTGGTGTTTATTACTTAAAGCCAAAGCCTAAATCGCAAGCACAGGCAAGTATACAATCTCCAAAGAAGGAGAGCACAGGCCCAGAGAGAGATGCTCCAGAGAGAGATCCTGTTGCTACTCCAAAGGCTCCTAAAGCCAACAAAAAGAAAATTAGGAAACAGGTTGCTCAGAGCAAGCCTGAGGTTCCTCATAAAACTGTCAATGTTGAAAATTCACTAACTGGTAAACCTTTGCATTACAGGTGTATCCACAAATGGCATAGAAGATTGGGGCATGCCAGTTTCCGTGTTCTTAGAAAAATGCCGGAATTCGCAAAAGGGTTGGATCTAAAGGGGTGTAAGGTGTTTTTGGATTGTGCTGTCTGCAAGAAGGCCAAATCCAAAGCAGCAGCCATTCCCAAACACGCTACACGCCTGTCAACATGCATTTTTGATTTGGTACACACTGACATAGTTGGTCCATTTCCGCCAACACTTGGTGGAAGAAAATATTTTCTAACAATTGTTGATAATTATTCTAGATATGGATATGTATATCCTATGAAAGAAAAATCTGAGATTTTTCAGATCTTTAAAGACTTTGCAGCCCTTGTTTCTACCCAACACCAAGTTCGCATCGCCAGAATCCAGAGTGATCATGGTGCCAAATTCATGTCTCAGCGTTTCCAGGATTGGATGCGTAAGAATGGAATTATCCATCAGACTTCAGCTCCTTACACACCGGCTCATAACGGGGTCGTAGAACAACGACAAGGGGTCCTGCAAACCATGATGCGTTGTCTCCTAGAAGACGCCAACCTTAGTATGCCATACTGGGGTGAAGCTATCAAATATGCAAATTATATTGTCAACCGTACTTGGAGCAGTGTAATAAATCAGACTCCTTTCTTCATGATGTATGGTTACAAACCAGATCTCAAAAACCTCCATATTTTTGGTTCATACGCTATGGTGAACATTCCCTTAGCTCAAAGAAGAAAAGGAGGTCCAGTAGCAAAGAGACTGAGATTTATGGGTATTGATGATAACTCAAAATGGAGCAAATTTATTGACTCTAAACATGTAATTGTGATTTCCCAATCTGCTAATTTTGAGGAAGATGTTGACTGGTCCAGGATTCATTCCAATGATCCTGGAGTTTATTTTCCTAGAGATGATGTTGTTGATGCCACGCAGCCTGATGACCGAGATTCACAGGTAAAAGTTCCATCCACCAGTTCTTCTCCACCCGATGTTCCATCTTCGCGAGCCGCGGATGCTGATGCTAACGACGAATGTGAGGACGAGGACGAAGCAGAAGAAGAATGGACTGTTGTTCCGAGACGTTCCAAGAGGGCCCCAAAAGGAATCCCTCCACAAAGATTTTCGTGGCAACTGACAAAAGCACCCTTGCCTTTGATTTGCAATGTTACACTTCCACCTGATACGTTCACACAAATCCAGTATCTTCCTGATTCAGAGCAAGAGAAATGGTATGATGCAATGCAGGTTGAAATGGACAGTCTAAAGAAACTTAAGGTGTTTACACCTGCAAAACCTCCAGCAAACAAAAGAATCATTGGCACTCGATGGGTCTACAGAATCAAAAAGAAACCAAATGGTGAGTCATTGTACAAGGTCAGACTTGTAGCTCAGGGTTTCGCTCAACGTTATCCTGAGGACTACACAAATACCTACTCACCGACAGTCAGAACTGAGAGTGTAAAAATTGCTTTAGCAACTGCAACTATCCTTGGTTTAGAAGTTTTCCAGTTCGACGTGGACACGGCTTATCTACATGCTGACCTATCTGAAGAAATCTACGTGAGAGGTCCTCCAGGGTTCCAACAGCAAGAAGGGGATACCTGGTTTCTACAAAAAAGTCTTTATGGTCTGAAACAGTCTGGTTTAATGTGGTACTTATGTCTTACTGACAAACTAAATTCAATGGGCTTTATTAAGTCCGAAACTGATGAGTGCATGTTCACAAAAAGATCTAACAATGCATATGAAATAGTTCTTGTTTATGTTGATGACATTGTTTATATTGGTCCAAATAAGCAGATGAGTGAAAGTTTTGCCAAAGCTTTGCAGAGATACTTCACATTGAAATCTTTAGGTCATATTAGCACTTATTTAGGTGTTCAGATTGACAAAACACAGAAGGGGTTTAGTCTTTCACAAGAAGATAAAATTGAACAAATTTTGCATCATTGCAACATGAAGGATGCTAACACAACAAAGACACCCATGCAAACAGATTTTCACAACTTGACACAAGAACCGAGTCCTGAGTTCGAGGATCAAACACTTTATCGTTCAGTCATTGGGTCACTGTTGTACATTAGTAGTTGGACCAGACCCGACATTGCACTTAGTGTTAATCTCTTGTCTCGACACGTAGGTAAGGCAAAACAGTTTCATTGGACATGCGTTAAGAAATTATTGAGATACCTAGGGCACACAAAACACATGAAGTTATTGTTAGAACCAACACATACTGATTATGCAGAGTTATGTTGTTATGCAGATTCTGATTGGGCGAGTGATAAGAAATCACGCAAAAGTACTTCAGGTTATATGATGTTCTTGAATGGATGTCCTGTTTATTGGCAAGTGCGTAAACAGAATTTTGTTTCTTGTTCATC
>WNWU01013798.1:0-10206 GCA_012654045.1 Ptyas mucosa | reverse complement strand
CTTCATGAAATTAATTTTAAGGAACCTCCTTATAAAACATCTGATGACACATCAACGTAAGGATTCTTTTTTTCTTTTTCTAATATTAATCAGTTTCCCAAAAATTGGTTATGAGAGTAAAAGGTTCTCAGTATAAATGTAGGCTTTATATCCAATCTAAATCTACCTTTCAAATGTTTTTAGTTGTGAAATAAACCTTTTTCTTCATTTTATGGTGAAATGTTTGTCATATAATGTATGTAACTTTGGTGCAAAACATCTTTTGAAGAACATTTAGTAAACTTAAGGTAATATTTTTTTAAAAAAAATCTGTATTATCACTCTGAGCAAAACACACATTCAATAAATCACTGATACATGCTAGAATTGTTCAGATTCCATTTTGGGGGGAAAGTTAGGGAATGAATTCCATGAACAGGTTTCCATGAAAAAAGCACTATTTTTGTTTCTTATAGCAGATATTTTTTTTTTTTGCAAATCGTGCAAATACTGTAAAAAAATAAATTTTGAACAGTGTACAAATTATTGAGTATTTTAGAAAACCTATTACTCTCCTACCTTCATCAGAGAAAGAAATGTTTGTTATCTCATATAGAAATGATGCCATCTTATGAGAATTTGCCGACTTCCTTTTTCAACTGGGGTATTTAAATCATTTGCAGTGTAATAAGCAAATTCTACCAGCACATCCTTGCCTTGGCTTTTGCTGTGAAGGAGATCAATGAGGACTCCCAGATCTTACCTAACGTTACTCTTGGGTTCCACATCTATGACAGTTACTATGATTCAAGGAAGACCTATCGCAACACCCTGGACCTGCTTTTCAAATCCCTGAAATTTATCCCTAACTACAAATGTGATCACCAGAAGACTCTCATGGCTATCATTGGGGGACTAGATTTTGTTGCATCATCTCATATAGCTGAAATTACAGGATTTTTTAAGATTCCACAAGTAAGTTCTGAAGGGGTTGAGAAGAAAATTCTTAATCTTATGGTTGTTATGGAATAATTAATGGGCATCAAACATTAGGCTTGGATTTCTGTTAAGATGTTCTCCATGGCTTAAGGTCTACTATTTGGCTTTCTTTTCTGAAACTACAATGCCAGTTACAGGAAGTGAGTATCAAGGATCAATACCTGAGGGAAGATTTGAATGGCTTCTTTTAAAACAGTTGATCTAGTACATGTCCTTGAAATATTTTCACACAATGAGAACATCCTCAGAATAACAGAGTTGGAAGGGACCTTGGTGGTCTTCTAGTCCAAGAAATCTGTTAGTATATTCTTAAAAGAATGCTAGGGGAAAAACGTTCCTTGGATATATTTTACACAAAAGCAAGATAGGAAAATTAAATTTAATCTAAAGACTCTAAAGAATACTACTGGAATTTCTTTCAGCTGACATACGGCTCATTAGCCCAAGAGGAATTTCAGACCAGTAAGCTCTCTTCACTATATTTCATGGTCCCCAAAGAGGACCATCAGTACATTGGGATTGTCCAACTACTTCATCATTTCAAGTGGACGTGGATTGGGATATTTTCAGTTGATAACAACAATGGAGAAAATTTCTTAAAGAAAATGCAGCCCTTACTTTCAGAGAACGGAATCTGCTCAGCATTTATAGAACAGCTTCCTCAACAACTCCACTTGGAAAGATTCCCAGAACTTTCTCAATTGATCTCCATTATTTCCAATAATATGAGGAATAGCAAAGCCAATGTGTTTTTTGTCTATGGAGAAGCCTGGACAATTATATGGCTAAGATTAATAACATTTCTGGTAGATCCTGAAAGCAAGGAAATTGCATTATTAAGAAAGGTGTGGATCATGACTGCACAGATTGATTTTGTATTAGCAGGCACTCAAATCACATGGGATCTGAAGATGTACAATGGGGCTATTTCCTTCACTGTTCACTCAACAGCAGTTGCAGGTTTCAAGGAGTTTCTTCAGACCATCAATCCTCTTTCAGACTACAGAGATGGGTTTCGGCAATATGTTTGGGAACAATCATTTGATTGTTCATTTCCAAGAGCAGAGTTACAAGCAATGGACAATACTCAGTGCACTGTGGATATGAGGCTGGAGGATCTTCCTGCACCTGTGTTTGAAATGGAAATGACTGGCCAGAGCTACAGTGTCTACAATGCTGTTTATGCTGTGGCTCATGCTTTGCAGGCTCTACACATGTTGGGTTTCAATTGGAAGAAAACTATGATGGGTAAAAGAACTGATCTTCCAAATCTGCGGCCTTGGCAGGTATTCTCTGTGAATTGGACTCTTATTTCAGTGAGCAGATGTAGAATTATATTTTGAACCCATTCTGGAAAAGTCTTAATATTTTCTGCATGTAGAATCAAGTTAATTATGAGAAAAACAGAAATAAGAAAGAGTGTCTTGATAAAACAATGAAGTAATGCAAAAACTTCCTTCAGAAATACTGGCTTCTACATAACTGGAGATTTTAATGAAGTGATTGGAGGGTCATTTGTCTAAATAGTATTAGGGTCATCTCCTTGAGTAGAGTTGTGTACTAGAAGACCTCCAAGGTCCCTTCCAGCTCTATTGTGTACTGTGTTGTATAAAACAGATACAGAAAAACTGGTTTGTGTTCTTATTTTGTAATTCAGGCATTCTGTTATTCTGATCACTCAGAAGCTACTATAAAAAATCCTGATTTAGGTATAAATAGGAATTATTTAACAAATCACATTGGATTGCACAATGTGTTAGTTAAAATGTGGATAATTTACATTATTTTTCATTGTCTCTTCTGTTAGGATGTTCTTTTGGATCGAGCCCAATAAGTAAATGTACAAGAGCACGTGTATAAGTAAAGTCCTTTATTCATACATAGTTACTCTCTTACAGGTATGCAGCAGGAGTGAGCTCAGACCGCATGGATGGCCCTTAAGTACCCCAGGGGCGGAGCTGAGGTAAGGAGGGGTCAGTGGTGAACTGGTCCCTGGGTAGTTAACCCTTACAACTCTAAACCCAAAGGGCAGGCATTTATATTCAACAAATCCCCCTCTAGATGCCTGACCGTGAGAGCACAATTGGATTGTTGGTGAGATGTTGACTTGGGTAATAAGACGCCTAGCTTTGATGTTAAGTAGGTGTGTTGTTTGTTTAACAGAGGTTTAGTTAAGATGTCTGCGGTCTGTTCCTCTGTGTCGCAATGTAATACTTTAATGAACCCCATGTTGGAAAATTGCCTGACGTGTTTGTGTTTTATATCAATATGCCTCGACCTTTGACCCACGGCATCAGCTCTAGATATTTCAATAGCCGCCTTATTATCTTCATGGATACAGATGGGGTATTCGGGTTCAGCCCAGATGTTGGATAACAAGTCATCGAACCATACCAGGTTATTCGTGGCCTTAGATAGGCATATATACTCGGCTTCTGTGGTTGATGTGGCCACTAGGTTTTGCTTACCAGTGTACCAATGTACTGGGCTGTTGTTCAAAAAGAATATGTACCCGGATGTGCTCCTTCTACATTTTACATCCCCAGCCCAATCTGCGTCTGCATAGCATGAAAAAACTGGCTTACTGGATGGTTCGGGTTCAAGGCACAGGCAAGCTTCGGCACTATACTTGAGGTACCTAAGTATCCTTTTTATGGCTTCCCAATGGTAATTTGAGGGCTTGCCTACATGTCTCGACAGTAGATTGACCGCTAGTGCTATGTCTGGCCTTGTCCAGTTCGCTATGTACAGTAAGGAACCTATTATGGACCTGTACAAGGTATTGTCATTAAACTGTTCTGATTCATTATACATATTTTTTAGGAAGTCAGGCGCCATGGGTGTCTCACATGTTTTGGCGTCAAACATGTAACATTTATGTAATAGCTCCACTATCTTTTCCCTTTGTGACAGTCTGAACCCTTTGTCTGTCTGGGTGATCTGCACCCCCAGGTATTTGTCGACCTTCCCTAGCACCTTCAATGTGAAGTGTTTTCCCAACTCTCTGGCGAACGCTTCGCACTTTTGATTTTGGTCACTGACGTATAAGATATCATCCACATACACGAGGACATATTCGATAGTGTTGCCCAGCTTTTTAACGAAGAAACAGTTGTCAGCAGAGGTGGCTTCAAAACCCATTGACCTTAACGTTTTTGATAAGCACTCATACCACCTCTTCCCAGACTGTTTCAACCCATATAAGCTCTTGTTTAATAGCCAGGTTTCCCCCTTGCATGTGCTTCTGCTATGTGGTGCTCTGACATAAATCTCTTTGTCTAGATCAGCGTGCAGATATGCGGTTTGCACGTCGAACTGGTGTACCTTTAGGTTTAGAATCGAGGCTATCACCAACGCACACTTCACACTTTCAGCCCTGACGGTGGGCGAATACGTGTCAGTGTAATCATCTGGGAAACGCTGTGCAAACCCCTGGGCTACCAGTCTAGCCTTGTATAAAGTTTTGCCCCCCTCCATAGACTTTATTTTGTATATCCACCGAGTACCTATTGTGGTCTTATCACTGGGGACTACTGTGGGTGTATATACTTTTAGATCACGCAGGCTTTTCATCTCCCTTTCCATCGCCTGTTCCCATTTCTCTTTCTCACCAGCGGGTAATTTGAGCACTTCTTCATAATTATTGGGGGTCACTTGGTTGGCGTGTAGTGATAGGACATAGTCCTCTAGTTTTTTAGGGGTCTTGTTTCTGGAAGTTCTCACTGGCCTTTCTGGAGCTGTGTCGGTGTCGTGGAGGTATCTGGCCTCCTTTTCTGTGAGAGCCTCGACTCTAAGATCTGGGTGCCCTGCTTTCCACTCTTCGATTTCTACCCCATGACCCCTTCGCTTTGTTGCTTCTGAATTGTCATTACCTACTGTGCCCTGCGGTGGTTTGGTTTGGGTGCAGTTGGGGTTTTCTCTCCCTGTGATTATTTCGTTTAGGTGTATTTTGGACCAATTAGAATTTTCATGAAACACTGCGGTGCGTGAAATTATGAAATTGTTGTTGTCAATGAATCTAAAACCTTTGGTGCCTGATTCGTACCCCATAAACCTTAATCGCCTGGAGACTTTGTCTCCCTTTCTGCGTAATTGTTTGGGGATGTGTACGTCAGCGGTGACACCGAATATGTGGAGGTGTGATATTTTTGGTTTTCGGTCATACATGATCTCGTATGGTGTTTTGTCAATTACGCTACACCATAACCTGTTCAGAGTGTAATTTGAATAGTGGACGGCCTCTGACCAGTAGTGCTGTCCCAACCCAGCATCCTCCAGCACACACCTCATCATGGTCTGTAGGGTTCCATTTTTTTTCTCTGCGACCCCATTTTGGAATGGCGAGAAAGGGGCTGACGTAAAACGCATCATCCCTTGCGCCTTGAGCCAATTTGAAAAATCTTTGGACATAAACTCAGAACCTCGGTCGGTCATGATTTGCTTGATCTTGACATTATGTTGTAGTTCTATCCTTTTATGAAACTCCTTAAACTTCTTGAACACCTCGTGTTTATGTTTGAGTGTGTATACGAAACCGTAGCGACTGAAGTCATCTACAATGGTTAAGAAAAATCTTTTCTTATATTTGATGGATGGCCTTAGGGGCCCCACCAAGTCCATGTGTACCATTTGAAAAATGGAATCGGTGGTGCGTTCTGATTTCTTGGGTTTGGCTTTGGTCTTTAACTTTGAACATTTGCACACCGAACACTCTAAATAATTTTTACAATTTTTGACCTTTAATCCATCAGCACAATTGACCATTTTTTGTACAACTGGGAAACTGCTGTGACCCAATTTTCTATGCAGTAAATGCGCACATTCGTCGTGAATTGGTTTGCCCAATGATGGCTTTTCTTTTTCTGATGTTTGTTCTAAGTCTGGGTCCCCTGTGTGTGGGTGATGGTCATCCTCCACTATCTCCTCAGTGTTAGGTGCGGTGTTGGTCCCGTTATGGGAGTTGGTATTTACCTTGGGGGAGTTACCACAGTTGGGCTGAAAATATGGTAAACCTCCGCTGATTATGGTTTTACCGATCGTCTTCCCTTCCCTGCTTAGTGATACTTCCCCTTTCTCAAATGTTATTTTGGTCCCTGTTTCCTTGCTTAGTTTTAAGGTAGCTATTATGTTGTAGGGTATCTCCGGTACGAGCAGTACCCCCTCTATTTTCCCTATCTCTGGGATGTTTATGTTACCCTTCCCGGTCACTAGCACATTATTTTGATTGGCTACCTTAATGGTAAATTTTTCTTTCGTGAACTTGGTAAATAGTTTCGTGTTATAAGTGGTATGATTTGTGGCCCCTGAGTCTAATAGCCATGCATTGTCAGTGTCGGTACAGTCTGATATATTGACTCTTTCTCCCAGTCCATATAACGATCCCTTGTGGCTGTCCCTGGAGCTATCCCTGTATCTTCTTCCATCCCTGGGCTTGGGTGAGTCTCTGCGTCTGTATCTGTTTTCAATTGTCTGTCTATCGGTGGTTCTGTGTCTGCTTTCTGTCCTGTCCCTGGGTTGTAAGTGTCTCATGTCCCTTATTCTCCTGGGGCAGTCTCTCTTATAGTGTTCCCTGGAGCCACAGTTAAAGCACTCCATGTCATGGTAATCTCTGCTATGGAATTCTACCCTCTTATTGATCTTTGGTTCTCTGTGGTTCAGGGATCGGTCTCTCCTAAGGTTATCCTCCGCTATGAGTTTGCTGGTTAACATATCTAAGGTAATGCGTTCTAGGTTGGAGCTATCTAGGTGCATGACGAAATCATTCCAGCTGTGGTCTAAGGAATTTATGATCACGCTCACCATGCTCCCTTCGGTAATGTTTTCCCCCCTTTGAATTAGCTCAGCCCTGATGGCATTGAGTGACAATATGTGTTCACTCATGGGAGTGCCTGCCTTGAGTTTGGCAGAGTAAAATTCCCTGCTGATTCTAGTGGTGGTCGCTATGCTTCTGCTATAGAACATTTTGTGCAGAATGGTTACTACCTCCGACACAGTCAGATTGTGACCTATACTGGGGTACATGCTTGGGGATATACTCGTTAGTAATAGGTGGTAAGCCTTATGATGCATGCAGTCTATTTGGAAAGTCCAGGGTTTACCTGGTGGATTAGTTAGCAAAAACAGTAAATGTTCCTTTAAGAGGACAACCTGCAACTGTTGATTCCATGCAACAAAATTAAATCCATCCACCCTCAGTTTGGGAAAGTCATTTGGAAGTGTCCCAGTATTGTGAGGAATATTACCTACTGACAGTTGCTGTCCATGGTCTAATGCGAAAGGAAACTCGCAATAAGGCAGGGGAATGCATGGAGTCAGTCTGTAGTGACTTGCTTCTATGGGCTGTTCTTTTCTCATTGCAGGTCCGTTCTGCGCATGCTCCTGGTCCATTCTGTCTCTGCCGCCGCCGGAGAAGGAGCTCGTCTGTGCTGCTCCCGGGTGGAGGCATCCTGCGTTGGATTGGATTCCTGGCTCGACCCTGGGTAGTCCCTGGAGCCCGAAAGTCATCTGGTTCGTCGCCCGGAACGCCGAAAACCCCATCTCGTCGCCTGGAACCGCCGGATAGTCCGCGAAGGCCGATCGGTGGTCTCGGAGGCCTGTGCCGGCTTGGAGGTCGAAGCTGGGCCACGGGCCGAGACCCACGCCCGTCGATGGCCCTGGATGTCTCGGGTGGTGGCTTTGGACCGGTAAGTGTCTTATTTCTTCTTCCGGGTTTTCGTGGTGTTCGGGTAGTCGCGTGGGGGGGGCTCTGGCGTGGCGCGTTTGATTTTGCACACCCGCCCCGGTATTGTTACACCGTAGTTGGTTCTCGTAGTTGTCCCCTTGCGTGTAGGATGTCACGTTGTGCCCCTTAGGGGAGTCGGGGTGAGTGCTGACTATTTTTATTTTAGGCCCAAAAGCCGCGGTGATGATCCGCATGGCTTTTTCTACCTCACGCTCGGTAGGCGAGCTTGTGGCTCCCTCGTTTTGCATGCGTTGGGTCCCGTTGTATATTTCGGGGAGCTCGTAGGGGTAGGCCTCGGTTCCCGCCACGATTTTCAAACCCCGGGATCCCATTGGTCGCTGGTCGGCCATTTTTGGTGACGTCATGGGGCAAGATGGCCGCCGTGGGGAGGGCGCGAATTTAAAAACGGTCTCGTCTGGTTGTATGCGGTAGGGGTTGGAGCCGCTTACCGTCTTTTCGTTGCCGTGGTCGGTTTGGTCCTCGTCCTTCTCGGTCGCTGTCCCGCAATCACCGATTAGGTTTCGGAGTTCCGCGACGAGGCTGGACTTGTTTTTTGTGGAGTCGATTAGTGCCTGTAGTCTCAGTTTGAGGTCATCATCCTCATTCGGTGTGGCTTCTGTCTCAGTTTCTTCCTCGGTCAGGTTTTCCTCTGATCCGCTTGTGGTGCCCGAGTCAGCGATCGGAAATTTTTCTTCTGGCATCCCTGCGAGTGTGGTTCCATCCGATGCCAGAAGTTCCTCCATTTTCTTCTTGTAGGCTCGGGTGTTTATTCTCTCGGAGTCTTCCTTTTGTTTGTGGTTCTTTTGCATTCTTCAGTTAGATTTTGGGCTATTCAGAACCATCCTCTGCTACCATATTTGTTAGGATGTTCTTTTGGATCGAGCCCAATAAGTAAATGTACAAGAGCACGTGTTTAAGTAAAGTCCTTTATTCATACATAGTTACTCTCTTACAGGTATGCAGCTGGAGTGAGCTCAGACCGCATGGATGACCCTTAAGTACCCCAGGGGCGGAGCTGAGGTAAGGAGGGGTCAGTGGTGAACTGGTCCCTGGGTAGTTAACCCTTACAACTCTAAACCCAAAGGGCAGGCATTTATATTCAACATCTTCCAAAAAGATAATCAATTCTCCAAGAACTTTTTGAGTGGCTCATGAACTTTTCATGAGTGACAAGCTGAGCTTTCTGTCTCTATCAGAGATTTAGAGCAATGAAGTCATGGTCCTTCTTAGATGTGGCTTGCATAGTATGAAACAACTCTATATTTGCAATAGTCTCTGATTCTCATTTATCTATCAAAGAATGCTTTCAATTGTCTATCTCTTCTATTCCCTTTCAAGTAGCTCCATCCATTTCTTCAAGGCATTTCTTTCAACAATTCAGCTGGGGAGAGAGTGTTCCTGAATGAGAAAAGAGAAGCAACAGGTGGATTCGACATCACCAACTTGATCACTTTTCCAAACAGATCTTTTCAGAGAGTTAGAGTTGGAAAGCTGGATCTAGAGTCTCTGAAGGAGAAGGAATTATTCATTGATGAAGATGTGATTTTCTGGAACCCAAATTTTAACCAGGTTTCAAATTATTGTATTAAACATGCTTTAATCCATTATGTTCCGATATTGAACGTAATCCCTTTAGAAATCTGATTTCTGGTTTTTTAAAATAAAGAGTGGCACATTCTTTTCTAATGTTGTTGATGATCTAGCACTCATCAATGTGACAAAATGATATCACAATACAAAGGCCATTTTTGCCTATTTGGTTTGTATTTCCATTTGAAATCTCAAGAGTGGCGAAGTTTCCATGAAATTGTCACCCTGTGCAATTATCTCCTCTCCCTGCTCTTCAGACAGGACCTTTCCTACATCATTGGGGTTTCTATATCTTTTTAAGTTGTGGATGAAATTAATAAATTCAGTATTATTTTTCATGAGATTGTCACCAAGTGTTATTTTCTCATCCTGTCCTTCAAACAGAAAATTTTGTACATCATTGTAATTTCTACTTTCTTAAATTGCTACATCTTTTGATCTATCCTTTGCCAAATAAAAAATAATTCCCCTCCATTAAGGAGAAAAATTAAAATTCTGTTAATCATCACAAATTTCAAAACCTTTTATGCTTATCACCAGGTTCCTCCACTTTCTCAATGCAATGACCCTTGTTTCCTTGGAACCTGGAAGAAAGGGATTGAGGGAGATCAGTTCTGCTGCTATGACTGTGTTCCATGTCCAGAAGGGAAGATTTCAAATCAAAATGGTAGGCTAGGAATTCTACCAGACTTCATTAGACTTACGCAAACTTTAATAGCCTAAGTGGATAAATAAAATTAATAAGATGATTTTCAATAATATGGAATAAAGGAGAATATTTGTAGCTCAGGATTGGAATGAGAGGTCCTTGGTGCTCTCTGAGCTTGCTTGTTATCTTGCAGTTGTTTGATTACCGTAACTGGGTAACATCATCAGTGTGAGTAAGGAGTGCTGTTTTTTGTCAGTTGTGTGGATAT
>WNWU01013792.1:306062-329714 GCA_012654045.1 Ptyas mucosa | reverse complement strand
TTTTTTTTCTGTCCTTCTGGGAAGGAAGAAGGGGGGCAAGATGGCTGGGCTTTTTGAAAGTAAAGGAGGGTTATTTAACCCTCAATGGTCTGAATTTGAGGAAGCTTTGAGTTCAATTACCTCTGCTTTATTGAAAAGAATTGATACTATATTTCAAGTTTCTCAAGCTGGAAATAATGAAATATATGGAAATACTGAGATGCAATCTAGCAGTGGGGGATTGAATGAAGAGTTGGAAGATGCAAAAAAACAACAACAGATTATAGCAGATTTTACTGAAGAGAGAAAGATGAATGTTGTGCAAAATAAGGAGCAAGATAAAACTCAATCTGCACTTAAAGAGTTGTTTCCAGAAGAAGCTACATTTCTGCAAAAATTTTATAATATGCAATCCCAAAAACCGCAAAATTTTACTGGAGCTAAAAAAGGCAGAGGGATCAAAGTTAAGAAGAAAGTTCGTAAAAAGGAAAAGAAGAAAGACTGGAGAAATGGAAAATAACCCTGCTTGACGAGATGATGGTCCTTAAAAAGTACTGTTTAACTGTTTAAAGATTTTGAATTTTTTGGAAAAAGAAAAAAAAACAGACAGCAGTTTAATGCCAGTTAACTAAGCGATGAGCGACGATGAGGAGGCAACCTACAGCTGTATTGGAATATTTGAGAAGAATAAACAGATTACAGCAATGCTGGTGTATTGGGTTGTGAAATATGCCCTGACTTGAATGATTTGGATTATTTTATTAAGGACTGTAACAAATTTGGACTTAATTGCAATCGCAGAAGTTCTACTGAATATAGCAAATTGAAGTTTCTTGCTTGATGGTAATGAATACAAGGCAAAAGGACTATGGACCTAGGGCAATTGCAGTTGATCTGGTGGTTTCCCTAATATGTCTGACGAATTTATTAATCTAATTTTTGACTGGATTTGATGGATATCATTTCAAATATAATTACAATTACAAAGTCACTCGGGGGGCTTTTTTTTTATATACAGAAGCAATTTTTATTTAGGGGGGTAGATGTAAATGAAGATATCTTATATGCTGTTGGAAGATGTGAAGACAAGAAGATTAGCAATTGGTTCAATCTAGTATGAAGAATTTAAAGGATTGATAAAGTTCTTAAATGATTTTCTTAGTTGATTTGTTAATATGTATGGATATAAGAGGTTTGATTATTAATTTAAAAAATTATTGTTAATATTATTTCTTATTAAGTGTTTTGATTATAATTGGACCTTGATGGTTTAAAAGTGAAGGACGGAAGAGTTTATATAGTAATTTTTTTTTAAAATCAGAGGTTTTTTGAGTGAGGGTTTCTTTTTTTTCTTTCTTTCTTGTTGTTGTTGTTGTTGTTGTTGTTGTTTTAAATGAAAGAAGTTATAAAATATTTTGTTAAATTGTATAGATCTAATAATTTGTTAAGTAACAATTAGCCAAATTGAGTAATGATAGGTTTGATTAGATAATACTTGTTTTAATTGCTGTAATTATAAATGGAGATAATTTTGTTGAATTAGATGGAATAAGGAGAAAAAAAGACTTGCTTTCCTTTTATCTATTTGTTTAATGATCATGATTATAATAAGTGTGAAATGGAGTTTAATTTAGAGAATTTAAGCTGTATTTTATTTTGTACTTGCTCTGGGAAGTCGGGGGAGGTGGTTGGGGAGGGGGGGAGAAAATGTATGTAAAATTTTTAAAACTTTTTCAATAAAAAAAAAAAGAATCCAAGCCTTTGCCCTCACCATTGCCCACAACCTGCATTTTATCATGCTGTTCCAGTTGAGCAAGATCTCTGGGAAAGGACAAAAGCTACCTTAGTCCTTAAGAGGGATATGAACAACAAAGCAGCAACATCAAAGGCAAGGAGATTTTTGTGGCACATTTGGGGGACTGGGAATGGGCCGCCTTCCAATAGTTGGCCCTACAGCCACCGGTGTAGAAAATACCCTCTCTGTGTGTAAAGAGACATCAGACATCTGGTAGGCCTGTAGGATCTCTGACAGAAGAACAATGTCCATCAGAAGTGTACCTTGGTCCTAGAACGAACCTTGGGGATGTGGAACTAACCAAAGATCTTTTTCCTTCTGCACACCACTTATTTCACCATAAAGTCACTTTCTCACTACCACCAACTGCCATCATCACAAGATGGGGAGAAGGGAAGGGTTCCTGGAATGTATCCAAGGAAAGGTGTCTATTCCAGCCCCCTCACTTCCCTATCTGGCTCTTCATTGGGTCCAGCACAGGTTTATGTGTCTCCTTTCCCCCTGGGAATACTACCTCCCAGTATCTTTTTGAAGGCCCAATCCTCAGAGATAAGCAAAAGGACCCTTCACTAGAAGTCCCATTACAGCTGCTGGCTGGAATGTTTGTGGCGGGGACTTTTGGGGGTCTGGACTAATGAAAAGAACCATTGGACCCATGCTTTCTCCATGAACATAGGCGTGTGTGTAAGGGAAAAAGGAGTATCCTTCTTATGAAGGAAGGATGCGTATTTATGTTTGCCAACAAATTGAACAGGAACATGCACACTAGTACACCTTTTCGCTAAAATAGATGTTGTCAGTGGAGAACATACCATCCCTGTTCCTATCATGGGACATGTTCAGAAACGGGTGCCAGTCCTAGTCCCACTATTAGTAATCATGGGGATAGGAACTGCAGTTGGAACATTGGTGGAGTTGTTATGGAATGAAGAGATTGAGAGTCATCCCAAAGGGCAAACAGAATCAGATTTTATTATTGCAATAATAGATTCAGAGTCCGATTCATACCTGGAAGTCTGAACAAAATTATGGGTCGGGGACCCTGGTCTTTATACAGTTTCAAAAAAAGGAAAGTGCTAACACAGCAGTTCCGGTTACACAGATACATTCGTTATTCAATTGACATCTCTTAATTACAAAAGTTTTACAATATCCTAACCAAAACAATCATAATTCAACTGTTCAGTGAAGGGTGGATAGTTAAAGTAGCTCTGGTTGATAGCAGGAGATCTTCAAGGACGAGAGTCCTCTTGACCTGGCCCTCTCATAGCTATATGTCACTGTTTGTTTCTATCTTCTGACATATGGGGGCCTCTTTATGGTGTTTGTCCTAGCCAAAAGGAATTCGACTGAATTGGTCCCCTTTTCTAGTTGGATACATTTCCTTTCTCAATTAGACACATTTCTTGCTTGTAATACTTTGAGTAAAGAGGGCCCTTCAATGGTCATCTATCTGGACCCGCATTCATCATCATCATTACTATAATATTCCATTACTATAATATTCCCCCCTCTGGGAGTTTTTCTATGCAGAAACTCCCACAATCTACAAGGTTAACTTCTGAGTATACAAAGTTCCAATCAACAAATCTACCATATATAAGATCTAACAAAATGTAAGTAATAAAAGCAAAGGACAGGTTTATTCATGATTGTTTTTAACTCTCTTGATTCTCAGGGCGATTCTCTCCATCTTTCTATTGGTCCCATTACCACATGTGGATCTGCCTCAGAATCTGTCTGGACTGCCACAGGATAGGGACCAAGTTGATTAAGAAAATGTTCTGTCAGAGCTAGTTCCTTCTCGAGTTGTATCTCCTTAACTGCTCTTATAGATAGTTGTCTGAGTATGGGGATTACACATGGAATAAAAGTGAGACCAGCTACCGCACATATAAACAAGAATATCATTTGTTTAATCCATCCGGATCCAGGCACCCAAGAAAACCACAGGTCAGTTGTTTGTAACCTCTGACCTATCTTGGACGCCCTATCCTGCAATTCCTTAGCACCTTCCTTGACCACACCTGATTTGTTCATACTAGCCATCAGGAGATCTAAAGCACGTCGGTTTTGTAGAACCACAGCTGCTAAGGAATCTATTTGATTTTGGATCTCATCAAGGTTCCAGCAATTTGATTCAGGCTTTCTTGAAGCTCCTCTGATATTTGCCGAAACTGTATTACTGAGTGTGTGAGTCCTGCTACCCCTGTCCCAACAGCAGAACCCATCCCTATAAGCACTAACAATGGAATGAGTATGGGGACCCTCTTCTGAACATGTCCCATAAGGGGAACAGGAATAGCATGATAAGATGCAGGGTCAGTAATCTCCTTTGTGTAATTGTTGCAAGGCTCCATTTTCCTTATCTATTCCCCCCTCAGCTGGGAATGTCAAGGAAGGAACCTTAGGTTGTGGAGTTGGCTTAGGTCTAAAGTAATGACCCCGTGCATAGACAATGCATTTTTGGTGGGAGCGTACTTGACCTAAAGTGTCCCTAGTCAGTGTCCTGATGCTGCTAGGTCCCCTGGGATTCTTGACATCTTCCAATCCTTCCACAGGGACAAGGGGGGTTTCTTGGACACTGACACAACATTGGGAACTACCGTGCAAGATATAAATACTTAGTAGACCCTTTGCTAAAAACATCCAAAACCATAAAAATAATCATTTCCTTTCAACACACACATACACACACAGGGCCTTAATATCACAGCATCCTTATCTCACAAACTCACCACGTCAGGAAGAGGGTCAGGGATATGTGTAACTTGGGAAAGAGCAGTATCAACCTCAGTCCTAGACTTTGAACAGAAAGGGCTAGGATAGCAGCTGCCCAGAGTCCCCACACCCAATCTTCCTCTAACATTAGTATGTGTAAGAACGTCATATATTACAGCTAATAAGATGTATATCTACAATGTGAAGGCTGTAGTCATCCTTACAAAGCTTCCACCGTGCGTGGAGAACCAGCTTCCGGAGTGGTTCAGCAAGGCTGATGATCACCACCGTACGTAGAGAGTTCGTTACCCGGTAGGATTCAGTAGGGTGTTTTCTTCTTAAATCCCAGTACGAGGGGTTTCTCAGTCCATGTCACCTGGTACGTCACGGGATCACTCTGGTTTGCTGGCTTCAGTCTCGTCCACTGGATCCAGGATTTGCCTGCTAACAGCTTAACTGCGAGAGGTGAACACAGCACAACAGAATACAGTCCTTTCCATCTTAGGTTTTAAAGGTTCATCTGTCCAATGTTTGACCCACACTCTATCACCTGGTTTGTAATCATATGGGGTGGTCCGCACTCTTGCATAAAATGTCTTAATTGATTAACATGATTGTTGTGTTGTAAGTGCAAAAGCAATCTTCTAGCTTCAACTTCTCCTTTTCGAGCTAAGTCAGGCCAACGTTGAAAATGGTATTCAAACAAAGCCGGGGGTCTCCCATATAAAAGTTCAAAAGAGACAACTGGTATTTAGTTCATGAGGCTGTTCCAAAAAATGTACAAGGCCATAGGAAAAAAATACATGATGCCATGGCAAATGGGCTTCTAAGCAGAGTTTGGTAATAATTGCTTCCAATGATCTCTTTAGTGTGTCCATGTAAAATAGCATAAAAAATTGCTTCTCCTTTCTCCAGGGGGTGTTCCTCAAAATCAAGTCTTATTTATGTTTGTAAATCAATTACTTCAGCCCAATAATGTTCTAATCCATACTGATCAATTGATCTGGTGTTGGCTAAGAACAATGGTAGATTCAAATTGTGAGCAGTAGTGAAAATCAAGTCTGTCTGCTGCATTAAAATTGATTAATATTGTAGATGGGGTACTCACAACAAGGGCTCCCCCAAGAGTCAATTTCCTACTTTCTTGGACCAGTATTTGACAGGAATGCCACAGACTCCTTTTGTCTTGCCCAATACTGAGCCAATGCTCCTCATGCGATTCCATTCTCTGTGTTCACAAAGAGATGGAATGGCTGATCCAAATTTGGCAAACTTAATACAGGAGCCTTGGTTAAAGCTTGTTTCAAATTGACAAGGCTTCCTTTTCCATGTTCCTCCCATTTCAAACTCCAAGGGGAAGATTCAATTAATTTTGCATATAGGGGTTTGGTAAGATCAGCATACCCATCAATCCAGAATCTGCAGTATCCAACCAACCTAAGAATTTCCTTAGTTCTTGCTTGTTTAAAGGTAGAGGCTGAGATGCCACCCCTTCCATTCTATCAAGAGTGATTTTCCTATTCCCTTCATTAATTAAGTGTATTCTAATACTTTGTCCACATAATCTGATCTGTCAATTAAAAACACCACTTCCTCTTCTTTAAGTCCCACTACCAAATTTATCAAGGGCTCTCTGCGGAACCCAAAAACTAATCACCCAACATCACCAATATTGATTTTCATCTTCTGCCATCATATTGTACACTTACGCTTCCCTTCTTTGGATTGGGCAGTCTTTCACTCTGTCAACCCTGCCCGCACCATCACTTCGTTTATCCATTATCACTTGGTTCCACCCATACATTCCTTTCTTCCTTCGCCGACCGAAGGTTCCCTATGATCCAAAAACAAATCACATACCTTCTCCCTTCCATCAGTTCCACTTGCTATGATTTTTCACTCTTACAATTTCATTATATTCTCCTCATATTAGTCCTATGCATAAAAAAGTAGTCCCAAATATTGAACCATTGCATTAAATCAATCCATTCGATATCTTCAGGGATCATGATATCACTATCTCCTAGGGCTACTGTGTTCAAGTCAGGTTGATCTGATTCAATTCCCCAATCCTCCAGTGTAGGATAGATATATACATAGGAATAGAGTTTCTATGGGGAGAAATCCTTTGCACATTTACACAAGCACAGTGTCCCATTATTCCCCACAGGTGTGTATAAATGCACAATTACAACAAGAATAACAACAACATTCAGTGATACAGTTACAATCACAGAACCAACCCAATCTGGAGAGTGTGAAGTTGCACAGCTTCTATTAGGATCTACAGATGGAATAAAAGAGGCCACCACTCAGGCTGGAAAGACCAAAAAGTTGCTACTCCTGCAACAAGAAAAATCACAAAGAAAACCCATTCATACCACAATGACCACACCAGTTTTTGGAAAAGTTCATTCTCAGCAGGTCTCCTTCAGGAATCACTTGCCACTCTTTAAGTTCTTCCACTGGTCCTTTTACACGGGTGTAGTGGTCCACCCTTTGTCTTTAGGTTGGACTGCTGTTTCAGTAGTCAGCAGGACTTTGTACGACCTGTCCCAGGCTTGGCTAAGTTTGTCCTCACATCAGGTTTTATCAGGAGCCAATCACCAGGCTGGAACTTATGAACGGCAAAATCGAGAGGTAGGGTTTGAGCTAGGAGTCCTTTGATTCTGAGGTAAGATAAAGAAGAGTAGAGGCCAACTATACAGTTCTTAACAAACATGTCTTTAGTTTCATATTGTGGAATTTCCCCCATTCTGTCCAAGCATGGTAATCCAAACATCATTAGGCAAGGGAAGGGTAAAGATTTGGTTCACAGCAGAGATGATTTTGCATTCCACGGAACATGACATTCCCACTGCCTCCATTATTAATTTAAGCACTTTTGCAGTAAAATTAGTCTCTTGGTTGCTGTCTATAGCTTCTACTATCCCATATTTAGGTATTATCTGTTTTTTTTGTTTGTTTGTTTGACTACTGCTGAGTGGCTCTCAAGGCTGGATAAGCCTCAACCCATCCAGTCAAGTGACCCATTATCACCAATAAATATCTAAGTCTCCCCACTTAAGTTAGTCCAATGAAATCAACTCAAATGCATTGAAATGGTCTCATGCTAAAGTAGCCCTCCCTTCTCTTTCTACTGCTCACATTTTCTTGAACTAGTACTTCTCACCTAACATTAAACATTCAGTTCTTTCTGCCACTGCCATCCTGGCTTCCAAGTAGTGCCTCAAGCTTCAAAGAAATTCAAAGCTTGATTTCACAAGCCTGTGCAAACCAACTTAAAGACAACTTTCTGGCTTCCACTAAAACTTCCTTTCTCCCTTAACACTAAACATTCAATCTATAAACAAATTAGCTCCTTCTGCCAAAGGAACATCCATTAAATCAAGAGTAACCCTAGGCTATAATATAACTACGCCAACACAATAATATTACTGCTGTCATTAATCAAATGTCCTAAGTATTTGATCTCTGTTTCTACATATTATAATTGCTAACCCATCTCTGTAACAATTCCTAAAAGGCAACAACTTATGCTGCTTACAAACAAAACAAGCAAACAAGCAAACAAAAAAATCTGCCATAGGATAGAGCACCTTGTCTGCATAAGCATGCAGATACATGCAGACAGAAAGACAGAAAGGAAGACAAAAAAGACTTCAAAAATAAAACAAAATATTTTGGATCCATGCTCTGAAATATCTTTGGATCAAACTTTAGTGTCCATTCTCTGCCTTCAGTAAAATGTAAGCCAGATTCAGAAAATCTTTCAAAATCATTTCTTTTATATAGGTTTAATTAAACATTTTAAACCTCAAAAATTTCCAGAAAAAATAAAATCAAGATTGTATTCAGAGCAGAAAAGAAAATATATCTGCATAGCTTTTATATGCAGATGGAAAAGGGGCCGAAACAGTGAGAGGAAAAGCTGCATTTACAGATTACCCATTTCCCCCCCCTACTCTCAGCAGAGAGAGAAAAAAATGTTTAAAAGAATACACAAGCCTCTCTTCCCCCCCTCTTCTCTCCTCCAAAAGGAAGGGGGGTTTCCTTGTGTAAAAGAATGGTGGGAGGAAGGGAAATACAGGGAGAAAAAATGTTTAAACTACATAGAATCCTTTAAACAAAACAATCCTCTGCATTTATCTCTCTAACCTCATTCCACATGCGCAACACACAAGCATTCACAGATCACAGTCCGGACATCTCACACACGCACATTCACATTTGTACTGCAATCAGACTGTTTCTAAAAACCAATTTCACATACAAAAATTTCATTCACTGCTTCCTTCATGAAAACCAATCATCTAAATATTTCAGGCTCTTTTCACAAGCCAATGCTGCATTTTCTAAATAACCTTTGGTGTACTGTTATTAGAAGATTTCTATTGTAAAGAACCTCCCTGCAGGTTTGGAAATGATTACATACATACACACATACCATCAAACATTTCCAGACCTGTGGAAGTTGGTTTTGTTTTGTTTTGTTTTGGTTTTATTTTTATTTCCTTGGGCAACCTATAGCTTACTCTTAAAGCAGTGGGAAAACTCAGAGAGCAGTTAAAATCATAAATATGATTGTGGGCCCAAACTACTTTCCGTTTCTCCCAGCTTCAAGCTAAGATGTTCACTTAATTTGCAGGCTGACCAAACATCTCACAATCAATTCTACATGCTATTATTGTAGATGCATATCCAGGAATTTTGTAACAAATCACACCAAATTGATCAAGTCAAATTATATGAGTCTTCCCATTCAGACAGGTTTTACATAAAAATTTCAATTACCTGCTAAAGCCCAGGTGGGAAGAACAAGAAACAATTTCTTCTTTCTTCTTAGTTCTTTCAGAGTTCTCTGGTTTCTGCAAGTTTCTCTTGATATCCATGGCACTTTGAGTGATAAACCATACATTTAACAGGGATCTATTGCTGGATACCATATTGCTGTTTCCAATTAAGCAGATCTGTCTAAAACCTCCCTTAAAGGGGGCCAGAGTTTCTGCCTTCTTAAGATTTGTCTGGCTTCGAGTACGGAGCTGACAGGTTTTTCTTGTTCCGTCTTTTCCTCTTCTCCCTCGGACTTAACCTCCCTTTTAAGTTGCAAATGTTTTCTCAGAAGCTGAATAGAACTTGGTGTTGTATTCACTTACAGCGTTGAGTAAGGAATTTGTCTTGGGGCTATAGGAGGAGAGGGAGCGTAGGGAGGAGGTCGATTTATTTTTTCTTCATCTTCCAGGCTCAAAACCTTAGCTTTAATTGTTTGTTTACTGATCTTAGATGTTTCTTTCATCATACACTTTTACACATTCCAACTGACTTTTCCTAAGCCACTTGGGTCTTGCGTTTTGAATGTTCTTCCATTGGTCTATGTACGGGAACTGTTCCCATCTACCTTCCTGTGTAATGATCCTGATGCACCTTTGAAATTATTATGGGAACCAAGGAACCCTCTTCTGGCCCACCTTACGCCCAAGGTTGGCCATTCATTGACACAAAAGTGTTTCAAGGTGTCGGGATTACACGGAGGACCACCATATTACACTGAAAACAAGGGTTTAACCACCCACACAGCCTAACAGGGAGACTCAAACTCCCAACAGGAGACTTTGAACTCCTTACTGGAGACTTTCAGGACGCCACCTTGTCTCCTAGGGGGGTGATCAGGCCCCCTCTTCCACCTCAAAGTAGGTGGGCTCCCCTTTTTACATATACTCATGCTGCTGGCTTTTCTTGCTTCTTGGCCCCTTGTTGAAATTTCTGGGTCTGGTCTGCCCTTTTGTGGGTCCTTGGCTGAGCTGCTTCTCCAGCAAGTGTATGGCAATCTCTCACCGAAGGATTCTATTGACTACAATGGAGTCTGAATGCCGGCTAGTGAATCCTCGTTGGGAAAATGTCGCTTCTTGCCAGGGCAACACACCTAGACAGAAAATTCTCTGCCTCTCAAAATCCAAAGTCCCATCTGCCAGGGTGCCAAAAATATTATGGAATGAAGAGATTGAGAAACATCCCATAGGGCAAACAGAATCAGATTTATTGCAATAGGTTCAGAGTCCGATTCGTACCTGGAAGTCTGAACAACTTATGATTCTAAGACCTTAGTTTTTATACAGTTTCAAACAAAGGAAACTACTAACACAGCCGTTTTAATTACTAGAAACATTTGTTACAAGAAATGACATCTTCCTGATTACGAAGTTCTTACACGTCTTGCCAAACAATCATAACTCTTCTGAAGATTACCGGACCATGTATTCAATATTATCTTTGTTGAATGAGACTCACTGTCTTATTTTGGCATCCTTGACATTGATAACCTTCAAACAGTATATTACCCAAGATATCGCTCCTCCTGACAAGCGAGAGGCCCTTGTTACAGAATGTTGCTTATACAGAGGAATTTGGCTGGCTCTTGTACTTATCCACTGGATACATTTGGAAATGAATACTAGAAAGATGTCCAGTGGTCATTTAGTAGGTCCCGCATTCATCATCATCATTATTATTAGAGAGGGCCCTTCAGTGGTCACCTAGCTGGACCCACATTTCCTACTTTAATACCATCAAACATTTCCAGACCTGTGGAGGTAGTTTTTGTTGTTTTGTTTTAATTTTATTTCCTTGGGCAACCTGTAGCTTATTCTTAAAGCAGTGGCAAAACTCAGAGAGCAGTTTAAATCATAAATATGATTTGTGGGCCCTAACTACTTTCTGTTTCCCCCAGTTTCAAGCTGAAATGTTCACTTAATTTGCAGGCTGACCAGACATATCACAATCAATTCTACATGTTATTATTGTAGATGCATATCCAGGAATTTCGTAACAAATCACACCAAATTGATCAAGTCAAATTTACATTTACATCATTTACATTAATGCGGGTTCAGCTAGATGAACACTGAAGGGCCCTCTTCATTCACATTATTGTAAGAAAGAAAGTGTGCTTGTTTGAGAGAAACGTGTTTGCTGGAGATTATATTAAAGGCAGTTAAACCCCATTATTGGTAATATATCTTCTGAGGAGGCCTAGCTATCACGGAAGGACAGCCATATAGAGAATGTCTGAAAAGCTTCACTGTCATCCACACAAAGACATGTATGGGGCAAAGAGTTAATTATTACCTAAGGACAGCAGTAAAAACTCCATTAGTACTTACAGAACTTAGGAAAGTGGTCCAGCTGAAAATAATCTTATAAACTAGAAGCTAATGGTTTAGTAATGAGGAAGTGTCCGTTATTTTAGAACAAATGTATGGAACAACTATATGAGGTCATGTATTTGATACCAAATGTAATTTTACCATATATGGAAAATGTATTAGATCACCAACTCCTTTGTATCGAAAACATATATAAACAGTTGTATCAAAGCTCTTGGTTGTCCAGACTTTCAGGTATGAATTTGCTCTGAACTTTGCGCAAATAAACTGGCTCTGACTGACCCGGAATGTTGTTTGGTCCCATCATTCCATAACATCACAGTGCCAAAATACTGGGTATGCAGTATTATAGTTAAAAGTAATATTAGCATTAATGCGGGTTCAGATAGATGACCATTGAAGGTCCCTCTTCACTCAAAATATTGTAAGCAAGAAAATGTGTTTAAATACATCCGACTGGAAAGATCAACACATTCAGCCGGATTCCTTCCTTGCTAGGACAAACATCATAGAGGCCCCCATATGTCACAAGATAGGAACAAACAGTGACATATAGCTAAGAGAGGGCCAGGTCAAGAGGATCTACATCTCTGGGAGTTCCCTCTGTAAACAAGAGATAATTTGACTGTCTATGCTCTAATAATCTACAGAAATTATGATTGTTTTGGTCAGGATATTATAAAACTTTTGTAATTAGGAAATGTCAAATGAATAACGAATGTATCTCTGTAACAAGAACTGCTGTGTTAGCAGAATCCTTTGTTTGGGAGGGTATAAGAACTGGGGTCTCATAATGCATAGGTTGTTCAGATTTTGAGGTAGCCAACTACCTATCTGTTCCCTTATTGCGCAATAAGAATAAACTGACTCTGTTTGCCCCGAAGGGATGTCGCTCAATTCCTTTCTTCCATAACGGAGCTCCATGTTGCAAAAAATGGGGGTCTTTATATACAGGCCACAAATACCTCTCAAGGTGGCAGCTACCTTCCTACGCAGTTACATATAAGGAGGCTTGCACTTAACCTTTGAAACAATTTTAGCTCGGAGAGGCGTACAACAGAAATTATCTCCTCAAGACAACTCTCACTTTATGAGGAAGAGAATTCTCGCCAAAATTCAACGTTAAGCACACACAAAAAAAAGATTAAAGGCGTCCCCAAAAACACAACCCCTGGCAAAAAAACACCGCGAAGGCAACTTTTAACTTCCGCACTCTAACGAAGCAACCATAGAGAGTAGTCGAGTCACGAAATAAAACACTTGGAAAGTGGCGGCGTTTTAGCCCCGACGACCTTCCCAAACTGGCGAGGCTTCAAGATGCCTCTCCCAAGATGGCAGCGAGCGCTTCCGTGCCGTTGACCCGTCCTTTCTTCCGCCGGCTGCTTCCGCGAGCACTTCTGTGGGCCGTCTATGGTCTTTTTTCCCGACCGAAAGCCGTAAGGCGAGCCTCGAATGGGGCGCATGCGCTACGGTGCTCTTTCCCCCTAAATAGGGTTGGGTTATCTACCGAGATTGCAGTGCATGTTGGGAAACGAAGGATTTTGCTGGTTTTTCCTCTCTGGGGGACCTGGGCTGAGGCTGCATCTGCATCTGCATTCTGCATCTGCAGAGATGGTGAGTTGGGGAGGGTAGCCGCCTGCGGGCCCGAAGTAGTAGCAGCGGGAATGTAAGAACGACCGCGACCCTCCTGGAATCACCGTTCTCGCTCCCTTCCCTTTCTTTCTGTGTGTGTGTGTGTGTCCCCTGCCCTTCTGTGGGATGCTCCTCGTCGTCGTCGTGCCCCCCCCTCCCCCCGCGATTTCTTCCTCGGCTCCATTTTGTGCGGACGCGATCCGGGCTCCCCAGCGCAACGCCTTTCCCGACGCCCCGAAAGGAGGCGGCTTCCTGCTGGTTTGCTCCGTTTTGGTTTTTCCCCGACGGTCTAATCAGGTCTCCTTTTTTCCGCCTCGGCCCCCAGCCCACGTTATCGTCCCAACAGCCCTGCCAGGTAGGCTCCGAGAAGGGTTGCGGGGCAGAGGGGCAGCCCGGACGTTTTACGCGATAAAGGAGAGGTTGTCCCGATGCTGTGGGTGGCGCTGAGCTGTCTGACGCTCCCATCTTGGGACTTCCAAGACGCCGCCCTCGTTATTCCTTGCAGTCATTTGTTATTCGTCGCAACTCCTCTGGTGTTTGGTAAAGCGTCAGTTGGTGACTTTTTAAAAAGGCATGCAGAACAGACCTCGGTTAGAAAGATGAGAAGTTTAGCTTGGAAGGCTTGCTCTCCAAGGAAGTCAAGGAAGCTTCTGGATGCTTTTGCATCCAGGCTGCTTTGTATGGGGAAAAGGAAAGGTATAAAGAAAAAATGTCAATGTGCAAAAAGCTTCCCTGCTTCTTGGTAAAAGTACCCAGTATACCAAATTGGCTCTTACAATGTTGCAAACATAACAACTCTAAACTTCTAGGTACTTTTACTCTCTAGGGCACAGTACGAAAAGGCTACATGAAACTGGAAGCCACCTCCAACCATTGAACTTGGCCAAATTCTTAAGTTTTGGGCTTTTGCCCTATCCTTCCTTTAAGATGCTCTCCCGAAGCTTTGGACTTCAACTCCCATTAACCCTTGGTGACCTGGCCCCTGGCATTGGGGAAAGTGTAAACAAAAATATGTAAAAAGACAAGTGATGCATTTAATGCTACCCTCAATGGTCAAAGCACCATTACTACTACTTATCGACTCAAGAGGAAGCTGTTAAAAGAGTGTTTTTTTAAGAAGTTTAGAGGAGTATAGCTGAGTGTTACGTTTGCAACATTGTAAGACCCCGTTAGAAATGGGGAGACCATGTATTCCAGTCCCACCTTGGTCACTAAGCCAGCTGGGTGACCTTGGGCTGATCACTCTTTCTCTGCCCTAGGAAAGGGGCAATGGCAAGCCATTTCTGGAAAAACTGCCAAGAAAACTGCAGGGATTTGTCCAAGCAGTTTCTAAGAATCAGACACAATTGAACAGAAGTAAAAATATACATATATTAAGATTGAAAGTCTCACCTAAAGTTGCCTATGAATATCCTGTCTGAGGAGGAATTTGAGCTTGGGCTCTGTCATTTATTTATTTTATTTTATTTATTTTATTTATTTAGATTTATATACCGCCCTTCTCCCCGAGGGGACTCAGGGCGGTGAACAGCCAAAAATAAAAAACATACATACAAAATTTAAAAGCCAAATAAAACCAAATTAAACAATGGCCCCGATTATTTAAAAGCCCAATTATAAAATATTAAAACCCCAAATATTAAAGTATTTAAATTTTAAAATTTTAAAATTATTTTTACAGAAGAAGGGGAAAAATTAGGCCAGGCCCGCCTGGTGGAACAGAAAAGTTTTTAGCTCACTACTTGTTACATAAACCCTAATGTCATGATTTTGGATATGATTTAATCTGTAGCCTGCCTTTCCTCACCATATTAATTTTTGCCTTTATTAATTTTATAAATAATTCAAAGCAGCTAATGTACCTAATACTTCTTTATCCTCCTATTTTCCTCCAACAACTTTTGAGATGAGTTGGACTAAGAGCGAGTGACTGGCCCAAAGTCACCCATCTGGCCTTCATGCCTAAGGTGGTACTAGAATTCATAGTTTCTAGCCTGGTGCTTAACCATTAGACCAAAGTGGCTCTCTACATCACATCTCATCTCTACATTCTACCTGTTTTTCCTCCTACAACAAACCTGTGGAGTAAGATGGATAGGGAGGTATTTACAAACCAAAATCAACTACACTGCTTTCCTGGCTTAGGATGGATTGAATCTGGCTCTCCAAATTCAACATCTGAGCCTTAGGAGTGAATCAAAGACTTGGTTTCTGTAAAATAGGGTGACTTAAATATTAGCTATGAAAGTTTACCCTTTATGATAGAAGTTAAGTTGCCAGGATTTTTGCATTCTAAATGGGCAAGTATCTAAACTAACAGATTTTTTACCACAAGTAAAAGAATTTTGGATAACTTCTGAAATAGGACCAAAAAACATAAAATAATAGTTTGGGGAATCTTGCAAATGTGAGGACCAGAGTTACTAATACAGGTTTGCATTATATATGAGAACTGAAACATTGCTTTACCAGAGCTTTTCCAAATAAGTGCCATCTAGATATACTGGACTACAATGCCTACCATTCTGTTGTTGTTATTCCTACTGGCTGTGAATGATGGGAGTTGTCAGCCAACACATCTGAAGAGTACCAGAGTGAGGAAGCCTGATTTCTCTAAATCAATCTGGAAGATCTAGCATTTGTCATTCCTCTGCCCTAAGTCTGCATTACTATTAATCTTCTCATCGTTCCTATCACCCATCTCCCACTTATGACTGTATGACTGTAACATTGTTGCTGGTATCCTTAACATTTATATTGACTGTTTCCCTATGACTATCATTAAGTGTTGTATCTTATGATTCTTGATGAATGTATCTTTTCTTTTATGTACTCCAAGAGCGTATGCACCAAGACAAATTCCTTGTGTGTCCAATCACACTTGGCCAATAAAGAATTCTATTCTATTCTATTCACCTTGTGTTGTGATCTAGGCTTACTGAGTCATTACAAGACACAATTAGTCCCAAACAAACCTATTTTATTGTAACAGCCGAGAATTACATTCATTCCCAGCTGAGTCCCAATTAGTTGCAAAAAGTCCTTCGGGAGAAGTTCTTCGGGATAATCACCAACCTTTATCTCCCTTGACATGCTGCCAAAGGCCTACTTGGCAAAGCCACGCAGAGTCCAGAATCAAACACAGATGCCGACTGGGAACAGAATTAACAACATTGCTTTCCTGCAAAGGTCCCACATGCCTTTGCTCCTCTTTTAAGCCTTATGGGAGGGGCCAATCATCTCCAGGCCTTACTCCCAAGTCGTCCCTTTTGTTTTAACTGTTCTTGCCTTCTGGCAGCTCTGCACATGCGTGCACTAGGAACAGGCTCCTCCTGTTCCGCTGCCTCTCTGATGTCTGACTCTGGAGGCTCCGGAGTCCGCGCATAACTCCCAGATGGCCCTGGCCCCATCTCTGCCTCTGACACAGAGCCTTCGTTCGAGCCTTCCCCAGACTCCAGGACTGGCCCATATTCCTCCCCAGCCTCCTCACTGTCCGACTCCGCTGCCAGCTCCGCAGGCTGCTGGTGGACCACAACAATAGCCTTGACTATACACACTTTTGCTGGCAGGGTGATGTCTCTGCTTTTTAGTATGCTGTCTAGATTTGCCATAACTTTCCTCCCCAGGAGCAAGCGTCTTTTAATTTCTTGGCTGCAATCCCCATCTGCGGTAATCTTGGAGCCCAGGAAAATAAAATCTGTCACTACCTCCATTTCTTCCCCATCTATTTGCCAGAAATTGAGAGGGCCAGATGCCATGATCTTAGTTTTCGTAATGTTCAGTTTCAAGTCAACTTTTGCACTCTCCTCCTTCACCCGCATCAAGAGGCTCTTTTTTTCCTCTTCACTTTCTGCCATTAGAGTGGTATCATCTGCATATTGGAGGTTGTTGATATTTTTCCCGGCAATCTTAATTCCAACTTTTGATTCATCTAGCTCTGCCTTTCTCATGATGTGCTCTGCATATAAGTTAAATAGGCAGGGCAACAGTATACAGCCTTGCCAGACTCCTTTCCCAATTTTGAACCAATCAGTGGTTCCGTGTCCAGTTTTCACTGTTGCTTCTTGACCCGCATATAGGTTTGTCAAGGGACAAATAAGATGGTCTGGTACTCCCATCTCTTTAAGAACTTGCGACAATTTGTTGTGATCCACACAATCAAAGGCTTTAGCATAGTCAATGAAGCAGAAGTAGATGTTTTTCTGGAACTCCCTAGCTTTCTCCATGATCCAGTGTATGTGATCCGGCCCACTGACTGTGGGGTGGAGATCATTCCTGGGGTGGCGCTGCCGAAACCTAAAATGTATTCGATGACCCCCCCAGGAGTTGACAGAAATGAGGGCCTATGTAGAGAAAAATCTCAAGCGAGGCTTTATTCAGTCCGCTCGGTCTCGGATTGCAGCCCCCGTTTTATTTCGAGAGAAGATGGGGGTTTGCGTCTGTGTGTTGATTTTAGGGGCATCAATGCAGTATGCGTTGAACATTTATACCCGCTACCACTCGTAAAAGACATGATGGCAAGGCTATCAGAAGGGTGTTATTTCACAAAACTAGATCTCCGGGAAGCATATTACAGGATACAGATTAAGGTGTTAGCGCTCTAAATCATTCTTGCTCCATCCCTGACATGAAAGAAAAAAAAGACGGCCTTCAATTGGCCCCTAGGCAGCTACCAGTTCCGCGTGATGCCATTCGGGCTTCAAGGGGCCCCGGCAGTGTTCATGCAGCTGATAAATGAGGTGTTGCATGAACACTTATATAAGGGGGTTCTCGTTTATCTGGACGATATTCTTATTTACACACGCTCCATGAATGAACACGTCCAGCTGGTGAGGAAGGTACTCCGTAAATTACTGGACGCACAATTGTATGTAAAGCTCTCCAAGTGTGAGTTCCACAAGACCTCCTTGGACTATCTGGGCTTTAGAATATCTCAAAAAGGGGTGGAAATGGACCCAAACAAAGTAAAGGCAGTGTTGGATTGGCAGGCCCCCAAAACCTGAAAACAACTGCAGAGCTTTTGGGGGTTCGCCAATTTTTATCGCCACTTCATCCCCGCTTTTGCCCGGATAGCACTTCCGCTCACCAATTTATTATGCACAAAACACCTAAAGAAAACCCCTTGGCCAGGTTGTTGACTTCAATGGGACCCCCTCTTTGCGAGAGAGCCGGTGTTAAAACATCCGGACCGTTCGTGACCATTTGTGGTGCAGGCGGATGCCAGTGACGTAGCTGTTGGGGCTGTGCTCCTTCAGGCTAATGAGGAAGGGGCCTTTCAACCTTGTGCGTATACCTCAAAAAAGTTGACAGCCACGGAGTCCCATTGGCCCATTTGGGAGAAGGAGGCGTTTGCCGTGCGTTGGGCTTTGTTAACGTGGCAACACCTGTTGGAAGGGGGGAGTGTGCCCTTTGAGGTCTGGACAGACCATAAAAACTTGGAGGCTTTACAATCCCCACACAGGTTGTCACCGAAACAAGTCCGTTGGGCCCTCTACTTTCAGAGGTTTAATTTCCGATTAAAATACATTCCAGGGGGACAAAATTTTATGGATGATGCTTTGTCCAGGAAACCCCAATATGGCAGTGATAAGGAGGAAGTAATTCAGGCTTTAATCCCAGTAAGGGCGTTCCACTCCACATTCTCTACAAAAGCGGATCGTATAAAGGGAGACATATAACAAGCCATTAGGGAGGCCCTTGTAAATGATAAGTGGTTCCATAAGAATCAATCGTGGTTAACCCACAGGGAAGGGTTTGCTTGGAAGGGGTCGAAATTGTACGTTCCAGAAACAGTCAGGTTAGCTGTGCTGCAGCAATGTCATGTTATCCATTCAGCGGGTACTTCGGGTTTCTGAAAACATTGCACCTCGTTTATCCACAGTTTTGGTGGCCACACATGTGAAAGGACATTGAAGCGTATGTGTCAACTTGCAAAGCTTTCAAGTTGCCATGAGCAGGAGGGAGGGAGAACTGATAGAACTGATTGATTTCCCTAACTGAAGTTACATTCCATACATGCTTTCTTTCCGCAATCAGAAGGAGGGTGTTGGATTTCACAGCCAGCCAAAGTGGTTAATTAGAGAATGTCATTTATGACATGGCCAGGGAGGAGGGGAGAGACAGGGTCATAGGGGAACGTAAATCTACGTGGGATTAGTTCTAACTGCATCCGAATATTGCTGAAATGGTGCTCCTAATAAATGACTGTATTTCTTTTGAATTTTGGCTCAGGGCTCATGAATTAATTAGGGCATCTTTCGGAAACTTCACAGTATGTGCGTAGCTGTGTGGTATGTACTACCATGAAGGCCAGGCCTGGTAAACCCCCTTGTCTCCTACAACCGGTGGCCAACCCTGACCAACCATGGCAAGACATAACGATGGACTTCATGGTAGACCTTCCCAGCAGTCACGGGAATAGTGTTATATGGATAGTCATTGACTTCTTTTCAAAACAGGCACATTTTATTGCTTGCTCTGGACTGCCATCGGCTAAAAAATTAGCAAAATTGTTTATAACACATATCACCTTCATGGGATTCCCCATAGAATCATATCCGACCAGGGGGTACAATTTACCGTCTGGTTCTGGAGTCACTTTCTGGATAGGGTCGGCAGTAGACGGGCTAAGCTCAGCATTCTATCCGGCGACGAACGGAGCCGCTAAACAGATGAACGCGATGGTGGAGAGATACCTGCGTTGCTATATAAACCACCAGCAAACCGACTGGACCGATCTCCTTCCCTTTGCTGAGGTAGCATATAACAACACTGTACATGACAGTACGGGATTCATCCCCTTCCAGGTAGTTATGGGGAGGGAGTTTGTTCCTATTCCTGAATGTTGTACACAGGTAGTGGCAGATACAAACGTGGAAGAGTGGATGTCTCGTTTTCCTCAGATGTGGAAGGATGTTAAAGACACTTTACGCCAGGCAGCAGAGAGGTACAGTGGGGCAAAAAAGTATTTAGTCAGCCACCAATTGTGCAAGTTCTCCCACTTAAAAAGATGAGAGAGGCCTGTAATTGTCATCATAGGTAGACCTCAACTATGAGTGACAAAATGAGAAAACAAATCCAGACAATCACATTGTCTGATTTGCAAAGAATTTATTTGCAAATTATGGTGGAAAATAAGTATTTGGTCAATATCAAAAGTTCACCACAATACTTTGTTATATATCCTTTGTTGACAATGACAGAGGTCAAATGTTTTCTGTAAGTCTTCACAAGGTTGGCACACACTGTTGCTGGTATGTTGGCCCATTCCTCCATGCAGATCTCTAGAGCAGTGATGTTTTGGGGCTGTCGCTGGGCAACACGGACTTTCAACTCCCTCCAAAGGTTTTCTATGGGGTTGAGATCTGGAGACTGGCTAGGCCACTCCAGGACCTTGAAATGCTTCTTACGAAGCCACTCCTTCGTTGCCCGGGTGGTGTGTTTGGGATCATTGTCATGCTGAAAGACCCAGCCACGTTTCATCTTCAATGCCCTTGCTGATGGAAGGTGGTTTGCACTCAAAATCTCACGATACATGGCCCCATTCATTCTTTCCTGTACACGGATCAGTCGTCCTGGTCCCTTTGCAGAGAAACAGCCCCAAAGCATGATGTTGCCACCCCCATGCTTCACAGTAGGTATGGTGTTCTTTGGATGCAACTCAGCATTCTCTCTCCTCCAAACACAACGAGTTGTGTTTCTACCAAACAGTTCTACTTTGGTTTCATCTGACCATATGACATTCTCCCAATCCTCTTCTGGATCATCCAAATGCTCTCTAGCAAACTTCAGACGGGCCCGGACATGTACTGGCTTAAGCAGGGGGACACATCTGGCACTGCAGGATCTGAGTCCCTGGCGGCGTAGTGTGTTACTGATGGTAGCCTTTGTTACGTTGGTCCCAGCTCTCTGCAGGTCATTCACTAGGTCCCCCCGTGTGGTTCTGGGATTTTTGCTCACCGTTCTTGTGATCATTTTGACCCCACAGGGTGAGATTTTGTGTGGAGCCCCAGATCGAGGGAGATTATCAGTGGTCTTGTACGTCTTCCATTTTCTAATTATTGCTCCCACAGTTGATTTCTTCACACCAAGCTGCTTGCCTATTGCAGATTCAGTCTTCCCAGCCTGGTGGAGGTCTACAATTTTGTTTCTGGTGTCCTTCGACAGCTCTTTGGTCTTCACCATAGTGGAGTTTGGAGTGTGACTGTTTGAGGTTGTGGACATGTGTCTTTTATACTGATAACAAGTTCAAACAGGTGCCATTAATACAGGTAATGAGTGGAGGACAGAGGAGCCTCTTAAAGAAGAAGTTACAGGTCTGTGAGAGCCAGAAATCTTGCTTGTTTGTAGGTGACCAAATACTTATTTTCCACCATAATTTGTAAATAAATTCTTTCCAAATCAGACAATGTGATTGTCTGGATTTGTTTTCTCATTTTGTCTCTCATAGTTGAGGTCTACCTATGATGACAATTACAGGCCTCTCTCATCTTTTTAAGTGGGAGAACTTGCACAATTGGTGGCTGATTAAATACTTTTTTGCCCCACTGTACAAGAAACAGGCTGATGGATCCCGGCGACCTCAGTCTCCCTTCTATGTGGGTCAACGGGTTTCCCTTTCTACTAAATACCTTAAGCTATGGTTGCGAAGTAAGAAACTAGGCCCCAAATACATTGGTCCTTTCCCAGTGGTGCGGGTGATTAACCCAGTGTCTGTACAGCTCTGTTCTGCCCCACCTATGGATCCCAAAGAACACAGCACACACAAACTCTGAACAAAACTTAGTTTACTCAAATAATGCCGTTTTAGCAAATGCCGGCTGTTAATATACGTTCTTAACAGCCTGCCAGAATTCCACAGATAAGATAGTCAGTGTCTTACTGGAGTTGGCAGAAAGCCCAGAAGCAAGGTTGCAGAGACATCCCAACGCGATGATTAGCGAACTAAAGTTGTTTCCTGCAGCTTGTTACAAGCTGCCTACTTTCTTAAATAGGCTAAGGGCATGGCCAATTAGCCCTAAGCTTTACTCTTGAGGAGACCTCCTGAGGAACCACTCCTGCCTTTTGGCAGCTCTGTGTGCCCGTGCATTGAGAAGAGGCTCCTCCTCTTCATCCTCTTCACTTAAAGGAGCCTCTGGAGGTTCTGAAGGCCCTGACTGAATCCCTGCCTCTGGCACCACATCTTCTTCAGCCTCCTCGCTGTTCAACTCAAGCGCCGGCTGCACAGGCTGCTGGCGCAGCACCACACCAGCCTCCTCGTTGTCAGGATCAGCAACAATCCACGCAGGCTGCTGGCGGGCCACAACAAGCTCCAGTTACCCTGGTTGTTAGGAAAAACACATCCTGTATTTCACTGCAGTTTGCTAAGGCCAGTTATCACCTCCGAACTCAGAAAACCTGAACCCTTGGCCCCTCCACCAATAATGGTGAATGGCGAATGACCTTATGAGGTGGAGAAAATCCTAGATTCCCGATGGCATAGGAAAAAGCTCCAATATCTGATCCTATGGAAAGGATATCCCCTGTCTGACACTACATGGGTTCCGAAAGATGGCGTACAAGCTCCCAGACTGGTTGCCAGGTTTCACAAACGATATCCAGGGAAACCGGGGAGGGATGTGTCCCAAAACGCTGTGACTCACCAGTGTATTTCCATTACGGACAGGCTCCCCCTGGTACAGGGAGCCGCATGTCAGTCCCGGCGTGCCGCCTGGCCCGGGGCTGCCATTTGGCGGGGAGATGAGGCGACCACCCACTTGGCCAGGGTCCCGCGCAGCGCACTCGATCATCCAGGGAAGCCGCAGACCCACCCGCTGCCGTCCTGACCCTTCGTAGGCAGTGGCGCAGCCACTGCACAGCTGAGAGGCGGCCGCATACCAATGACGTCACCAGATCGATCGGCTAGACTGGGGGACGCTACTGCTGGCATCTACCTCGTACTGATGGATGTGCCTGGAGGCTTTCTTGAAGGGCAACTGAAGGGCAACTACTTTCCTGCCTGGTCTGCTGGGAGGAGGGGATTACTCACGAGCAGGGAAGGAGGAGGGGATTACTCACAAGCAGGGAAGTACATAGGAACATTGCAGGGAGCAGCAGCACTTACGGGTGTCACTGAAGAACTATGGATGGAGGTTCACAACGGTCAACACAGAAATCAGATTGACTATGTGCTTTGCAGCCAAAGATGGAGAACCTCTATACAGTCAGTAAAAACAAGACCAGGAGCTGACTGTGGCTCAGATCATGACCTTCTTGTTGCAAAATTTAGGTTTAAATTGAAGAAAGTAGGGAAAAGCACTAGGCCTAGGTATGAACTAGGTATGAACTAAATCATATCCCTGATGAATATACAGTAGAGGTGAC
>WNWU01013792.1:289431-301062 GCA_012654045.1 Ptyas mucosa | reverse complement strand
TGAATATATTGACCTGTCCAAAGGGGAGAATGTTAGGATTCTATATGATGTATATAATGTTAGAACCAGTTGTCCAGGCAATATATGTATACTGTAACTTTAAGCTGTAAATGTTACGTTCTTGCTGAGTCATGCTGTAATGGGATAATGACTAGTTGGGAGTATAGTTAAACAAAGTATTGTAACCTGGTCAGTTACTGCTACTGCTATGAACTGCTGTTGTGAAGAAGCTGCTGTTGTGAAGGAGTTGCTATCTGTTGATGGATCTGCTACCATCGTGGTTTGCTAACCAGAGTGAGTTGTTTGGACTGATTTACTGGACTGATTTATTGGTGAAGACTTGGGATTTGTTTATGACTACGCGACTGCTTTTTCCTACGATAAAGTAAACTTTTGCTAAACCAGTTTTCTTATTCATTGCTCTCAACGTTTCCTTGTGCAGTTACTCTGCTGGTTGGTAAAACAACATCAATATCCTTAACACCCTGCATTTATTTTAAATCCAGATACTTGACCATATTGATTAATTATATCCATTAAACCTATTACCGATTGTACTGGTTGGGTCAGAGTCACAACCAGATCATCTGCGAATGCTCTCAAATCTATAATCTTCCTGCCTGATTTTAATTCCCCTTATTTTGTCTGAAAGGCGTATTTTATTCAACAAGAGTTCTAAAGTCAAGATAAACAGTAATGGAGATAAAGGACATCCTTGTCTTGTACCTTTTTCTATATTAAAAGTTTCAGTTAGACTACCATTAATTATTACCTGTGCTATTTGTCGTTGGTATATTGCTCTAATAGATTGTGTAAAATACTCTCCAAACTGCATCTGTTCCATTAATTTCAATAGAAAATTCCAATTCAATCGATCAAATGCCTTTTCTGTGTCCAAAAATATAAGCACCGCAGGTATCTGGTTGTTCTTTCCCAAATATTCCAACATATTAACTATTTGTCTTACATTACTTTTCATATATCTCTTATTAATAAAACCCATTTGATCATTATGAATAATTTGTTGCATAACTGGCATTAACCTATTTGCTAGTATTTTAGTAAAAATCTTATAATCTGTATTTAAAAGTGATATAGGTCTATAATTTTTAGGTTGAGTATGATCTTGATCCTCTTTTGGAATCAAAGAAATAAATACTGTTCTCCAAGTAGGAGGTACCTCTCCTCCCATTTGTATTTTATTAAATAAATCCTTAAGAGGTTCCACCATTTCAGTCTGCAGATGTTTATAGTAAACAGCTGTCAATCCATCTGTCCCAGGGGCTTTCCCTACTTTCAATTGTTTAATTGCTAAAACAATTTCTTCCGGAGTTATCAATTGATTCAAACCTTCCCTTTGTTCTTCTGAGACTAAACCAATATTCTCCTTCTGTAAATATTTATATATAGCTATATCTTGAATTTTGTCCCTAGTATACAACTTTGTATAAAATTCTACAAAAGCTTTTTTAATCGTATCTTGTTGATATACCTCCTTACCCCTATATTCTATTTTCTCTATAATACGTGATTTCTGTTTTTTTCTAAGCAAATATGCCAACCACCTGCCTGGTTTATTAGCATTACAAAAAGTTTTATGTTTTGCATACTGCAAATTAGTTGCAGCCTGGTCTGCCATCAACATATTAAATTGCCCTCGAAGTAAGTTAATTGCTTCTTTAATTTTTTTATCATTTGGATTAGCTATTAAAGCTTGTTCTTTATTTTTAATTTCCTCTTCTAAATCCTTCCGGTTGTTTTGCTGTCTACGTCTATGTTTATTATTCAAATATATTAAAATACCTCTCATATACGCTTTACTTGCATCCCAAACCATTTCAATGGATGTACCTTTATACATATCACAAAAAATTATTTCATAAATTTTTTACATTCTTTCACATTTTCGTCATATCTAAACAAGTTTTCATTCAACCTCCAAGAACTCCTGGATCCCTTTTCTTCCTCTAATTCCATCCAAACCAGACTATGATCTGTTAATGTTCTTGGACATATCTTCACTTTCTTAACTCTGGAAAAGAAATCATTGGTAATTAATATAAAATCAATCCTAGAAAATGATTGATGTCTATCCAAAAAAAAGGTAAAATCTTTTTCTTCTAGATTCCTTTCACGCCAGATATCTCTCAATTCCATATCTTCCATCATGTCAAAAAAGATTTAGGCAATCTAGCACGTGTTTGAATATTTTGCTGAGATCCTTTTTTATCTTTTTTAGAGTCCAAAACTCCATTCCAGTCTCCCATCAATATATGCGATTTGTAATTCCATTGTATTAATTTAGCATGTAAAAGTTTATAAAACTTTTCTTGTTGGTTTAGTGCATATATTCCTGTCAAAAGCATTTTTTTGCCATCTGTTAAAATTTCAATTGCAATATATCTTCCTTGCTCAACTGCTTCAATTAATTTAGCTGTTAAGTCTTTTTTTAGATATATAACTATACCATTTTTCTTCTCAGATGCAGATGCCACAAAATGTGTCCCTAATCTTGCATTCATTAAGTACTTTTGATCTTTCGCTCTAATGTGTGTTTCTTGTAAGCAAATAATGTCATTTTTATACTGTTTCAAATAATGAAATATTTTCCTTCTCTTTTGTGATGAATTTAAGCCATTAACATTCCAGGTTAGAATTTTACTTGCCATCTTTAGTGCTCTGAAGCTTTAAGAGCAATTCGCTGAAGATCATCTTTAACTTCAACCTTCGGCCTTGCGCCCCCCCCCCTCCCCCTCCAGCTTCTGTCTTTGTAGTTTCTTGTATTTTTATCTGGGCTTGCTGTGCCTTTAACTCCTCTTTACGTTTAGTTGCTGCTTGGGTCTGTCTTTGATCATTTGGGTCCTCTGTTTTATCAAGTAACTCCAAGTTAGGGGCCGAACTCACAAGTTGTATTAAACCTTCTTCAAATATCAAAACCTCCCCTTGGGCCTGCGCCTGTGTCTGAACCTGCACAGCTTCTTTCTCTCTCTTTCTTGCTCCCTCTGCTTCCTTTCTTCTTCCAGTTTCTGGAGAAGATGAACCTCCAGCCTTTAAAACTTTGGTATAAAAATCTCTTGCCTTCCATACTGTATTCAGACGATGTCTCTGTCCTGAATAATTCACCACCAATCCAGTTGGAACCTCCCATCTGTACTGTATCTGACGCTTTCTAAGTTCTTCCACCAAAAAGGCATAATCCTTTCTTGTTCTCAACATTTTGGGAGGAATTTCTTTCAAAGTTAAAACTTCCTGCCCCACCACTTGAAGTTTGTTTTTGTAAGAAGCCTGTAAAATTTCATTTCTGATCCTTCTTGTTGTAAAATAAATCACAATGTCTCTTGGTAAATTTCTCTGTCTTGCCACCCATGAAGTAACTCGATAAATTTTGTCCATTTGCCACTCTAGATCCTCCCTTCTTTCTCCAGTTAACTGTGCAAAGGCTTCTATAAAAATTTCTCTCAAGTTCTCTTGGTTATTTTCTTTCAATCCTCTCACTCGATGCAAATTCCATCGATCTGTATTGTATCATCATGACTTCTGAATCAGCCTTTTCCATCTGTGTCTGAACCTCTTCCATTTTATTCTCCAACTTCACATTAAATTGGTTAACCTCTTCCAATCTTTCATCTAACCCTTCAACATGTGTTGCCAGACCCTGAAATGCAAAAATATCTTCTCTAATTTCCTTATTCCGCTCTTGAATTATTTCTGACAAATCATCTGCAACTTCTTTCATTTTTTCCTTCACAGCAGAGGTAATTTTGGCTTCTAAAGCAGAAGTTTGTAACTGTAGGGCTTGCTGCAATGCTTCCAAAGTTAAAACTTGTGGCTCTGTTGAGGCTGAAGCTGGGGCTGGCAGAGCTTGTGCTCTATATGAATGGGCAGGAGAACTGCCACCACTTTTAGGCACAACAGTCTTTATTTGCTTAGAAGCCATTTTTCAAACCTTCAGTGTCAATTTAAAACTTTTCCACCAGCCAGAACAAAAAATCCACTAAATCAATTTAGGTTTCCAATTAATTTTAAATCCTCAAGTATTGTTTTGCCTGCAGTCCAATTGAACTCTTCTTTCTTTTAAAACAAATTCCAGTTATTATCCCCACAAATTATCAGCGCTGTAGGATGCTTTGAAGTTAAGTTTCACTGCCACGCCCAATCAAGGCTCGGCACCATTTGCTTTCACTTTCTTCACTTGGCAATTAAGAAGGAAGTTGTAAATACACAGGAGTTAAAGTTTAGTACTTGCAATTAGAGTCCCTCCTGGCTTCGTTCTGCCTGCTATTGTATCCAATATGTTGCAAGATTGTTGCAGGAGTGGTCGCGGCTTCTTGTTCTGCTTAAAGCAGAAGCGTCCCCGGTCCGGAGCTTATTGTCAGGCTTCTAGGGAGCTCGCACCCTTCAAGCCCCCAGAATTGTTCCTGGGGCTCTTGGGGAGCTCTACCCAAGCCTGTCTGCTCTCTTCCCCCTCTTTTCCCGAGGGGAAAATTTCCAAGCTGCTAGACAGCCGATCTCTGCTGTTCTAGCGGCTTTAATGAGACCGCGGGGCTGGTGCTCCCAAAAGAGCTGTCATCAAAGCCTGCGGCACCACCGGAAGTCCCAAGACCCGGTATGCTTCTGAAGGCATGAAACGTTCCCTTCATATCTCCAATTTTCTTTTTTTGGGGGGGGATTCTGGGAGTGGAAGTCCACTCCTCTTTATTGAAAAAGTTTTAAAAGTTTTACATACATTTCCCCCCCCCAACCACCCCCCCCAACTTCCCAGAGCAAATACAAAATATAAAATACAGCTTAAATCCCCTAAATTCAACTCCATCTCTCACTTATCATAATCATTAAACAAATAGATAAAAGGAAAGCAAGTCTTCTTTCTTCTTATTCCATCTAATTTAACAGAATTAATATCCATTTATAGTTGCAGCAGTTAATAAAACAGTTAAATATTACCTAATCAAACCTATCATTACTCAATTTAACTAATACACACTTAGCAGATTATTAGATCTGTAGAGTTTAACAAGATATTTTATAACTTCTTTCATTGAAAACAAAAAAAACCTCATTCAAAAACCCCAAATTTAAAATAAAATATTATATAAACTCTTCAATCCTCCACTTTTAAACCTTGAAGGTCCAATTATAATTAAAACACTTAAAAAAAACATTTTCTAACTAAAAAATAATCAAACTTCTTATTAATTTATCAGTACATATTAACAAATCAACTAAAAACATCATTTAATAGCTATATCAAACATTTAAATTCTTCATACTAGATTAAACCAGTTGTTAATCTTCTTATCTTCACATCTTCCAACAGCATGTAGAATGTCTTCATTTGCGTCTACCCACCTAAATAAAAATTGCTTCTTTATATAACCCCCCCCCCCCGAGTGACTTTGTAATTGTATTTCAAATAATATCCATCAAATCCAGCCAAAAATTAGATTAATAAGTTCATCAGACGTATTAGGGAAACCACCAGATCAACTGCAATTGCCCTAGGCCCATAGTCCTTTTGCCTTATATTTATTACCTTCAAACAGAAAACTCCAATTTACTATATTCAATAAAACTTCTGCAATTACAATTAGGTCCAAATTTATTACAGTCCTTAATAAAATATTCCAAATCACTCAGGTCAAGGCTTATTTCACAACCGAACACACCAGCATTGCAGTGATCTGTTTATTCTTCTCAAAATATTCCAATACAGCTGTAGGTTACCTCCTCATCGTCGCTCATCGCTTAGTTAACTGGCATTAAGCTGTTGGATGTTTTCTTCCAAAAGTTCAAAATCTTTAAACACTTAAACAATACTTTTTAAGGACCATCGTCTCATCAAGCAGGGTTATTTTCCTTGTCTCCAGTCTTTCTTCTTCTCCTTTTTACGAACTCTTTTCTTAACTTTGATTCCTCTGCCTTTTTTAACTCCAATATAATCTTGCATTTTTTGGGATTGCATATTATAAAATTTTTGCAAAAGTATAACTTCTTCTAAAAACAGCTCTTTAAGTGCAGGTTGGACTTTGTAACAAAAAATTCGTATAGCCAAGATCTCATCAGCTCCCAAAATTTCTTGCTCCTTATTCTGCAAAGCGTCCATCTTACTCTCAAAAAAAACTGTAGGCTGTTGTTGTTCTTTTCCTTCTCCCAGCTCTTCAATCAATCCCCCACTGCTAGATTGCAACTCAGTATTTCCATGTATTTCATTGTTTCCAGCTTGAGAAGCTTGAAATATAGTATCAATTTTTTCCAATAAAGCAGAGGTAATTGAGCTCCAAGCTTCCTCAAAATCAGACCATATATGAGGGTTAATTAACCCTTCTTTGCTTTCTTTGCTTTCAAAAAAACCCAGCCATCTTGCCCCCCTTCTTCTTTCCCTTCCAAAAGGACAGGGGGGGAAAAAGTATCAAAAAGAAAAAAAGACCCTTTGCAATTTGTAATTGCTTCAATTATTATAATTACTTCCTTTTGTCGAGCCGTGAACAGGCTCGCCATCACTTATGGGGGGGGACGGAGATTAGAAAAGGCAGAACGCAGCCAGAGCTGTCGGACTTACAGAGTTACAGCGACACTCACAACGGCACTTCACAGCAGGAGGCAGCTACAAACAAAGCCAGGAGCAGCGGAGACAACGGCAGGGAGGCGTGGCTGTTAACGTTTTCCTAAACGCGCTTCTGTGACGTGAACAGAGGCGCGGTACTGCCAAACAGCTGTGGAGGGAGGGGAATGTCCCGAGGTTCTTTTATTTGCCGGATGTTAGGTTTGCTTTATGCCAAGTTCAGATATATAGCGCCACCTGGCTGCCTCCGGTAGCGCTGACTTTATTAATTTTTCCGGCTTGTTCGTTACTTTGCCTTGCTGCTTTTGGCTGTGTTCCAGTAAAGAGTTCTGGCTACTCCTTCTTAAAGTGTGGAGTCGTTTTTTCACATCAAGCTCGGGCGGGACGACAGGCCGAGAGAAAGTCAGCGCTCCCATTCATACACTATCTGTTAGTTTCTTGTTCTGTGGTGTGGCAGTCCGGATGGCGGAGGGGACGGAGCCAGGCTTGCTGGAGCCAGCGTTGGGTGAGGCCGTGGCTGAAAAAGTGCTTGGAGAGACAGAGGTCCCCTTGAGTGCCCCTACAGACCAACCCGTGGTGCGTGCCAAGCAGCGGCAGTGCATAGAGGACGTCTGTGAAAAGGGGGTGGCCATTGAGGCTGTTGGGAAAGGACTTGGCTATTCAGAGCAGACCGGTGAGGGGGAGTGGTGGCCAGGTTCCACGCACGCAGAGGCACAGTCTTCGCAGTCTTCGCTTGTTGGGCCGGCGTTCAGGGGATGGAGAGAGCACCGCTGGATGGAGGAGGATGACACAGATTGGGGATTGTTGTCAACTGGATCAAGTGCTTTGGACGCCCTGCGGGATCGATTTGGAGAAGGGAGTTTCAGGGATGCTCCCTCCTGGCAACCCTGGGCCACAGGGGTGGAGTCAATGCAGGGTACATCTTGGCAGCACGGGGGCACAGCAGGGGCTAGCCCGGAGGTGAAATTTTGGATGGCGAGCCCTAAGCTGGGGAGAAACCGCAAAGAGCCAGGCCGGGTGGAAACGGAAACCTGGGACTTGAGACCAGCTCGGGGGCCGGTAAGGGACTGGGCTCCTGGATTACCACCACCTACGAGAGAGGTGGGGGCGGAGCAGAGAACCCACCGTGGGCAGGGGGATAGGGTCTGCCCACCGGCAAGAAGAGACATAGGGGATCGGCGTCGAGTGCCTGATCATGGACCAGCATGGGCCCCGGGGCAAGGTCCCTGGTTGCCTCCGCCTCAATGGGGTCAACCTCCCTATCAATGGGGTCCACCTCCATTACGGGCTTCGTTTGACGGCAGCTCAGATCGAGTGGCTCTGTTCTTGAGTCAGGTTCTCAACCACCTCGATCGTTTTGGCCACCTGTATGCTTCGCAATGGGCCATGATTGTGGATATAACGGCGGTGTTAATGGGAGAGGCCGCAGACTGGGTGGCTGGGTTACATAGGCATCATGCCCGTGAGCTTGTGGACGTGGGAAGATTTTTGGAAGCTCTGCGTGTGGTGTTTGAAGATGAATCGAGTGTTCAAGTGGCGGAGGGAGAACTGATGGCGCTTAGGCAAAAAGGCTCGCCTGCGAAGGATTATGTGCACAGTTTCCGCAAATTAGCCAGTCGTCTGGTGGACTGGCCGGAACGTATGCTGGTACAGCAATTTCGAATGGGGCTGGACCGCGAGTTGAGGCAGGCTTGTGCCTATCGCAGGTTGCCGCCTCGCTTGTCCGTCTGGTTTAAGGCCGCCATAGAGCTGGACATCTCCCTTCAAGAATTTCGTCCTCGCGTGGACTCTTTTGTTAGGCAAAGGAAGGTGCCGTCTGAGGCGGTGCCAGACAACGTCCCAGTGGTCCGGCGTTCGGATCGTCCATCCGACGTCCTTCCGGTTGCTAGAATGCCACAGCCGTCATTCCGGTGTTTCCGTTGCAACCGAGTGGGTCATCGAGCAGCGGATTGCCTCCTTCCAGTTCCTCGTACCCAATCCAAACCACAGGCGGCAAGAATGGGGATTGTTCCGAAAGGAGCAGGACGTGTCGTGGCCTCAGACCGAACCCAAGCTGTCCAAGGGTCCACAGACCAACAGGAAGTCCGGAAGGCGCAAAAGTACAACTCGGCGTCGTCTGCGAGTAAGTTTCCTGTGGTGTCGGGAGATAGTGATGATGAGGACCCGGAAGATCCTATGGTGAGCGAGTCTGTATGTCCTTTTGTGATACCTGTGGTTCTTCGTAATCGTAAGTGTCCGACTGGCCTACAATATGGGGCTTTGGTGGATACGGGCTGTACCCGCTGTCTTATTCGCAAAACGGTGGCTACCGCTTTGGGGGTACAAGTAAGACCATTACAGAACCCGGTGAAATTCGAGCAAATGGATGGGTCCTTGCTGGGGGGGGCTCTGGCCACACAGGTTACCAAAACAATGTTCCTAGAGATTGGGGACCATCAAGAAACCATCCAATTTATTGTTGTGGACCATATGATAGAGCCCGTTATACTAGGTCTTACCTGGTTAGACAGGTGTCAGCCACACATTTGGTGGGAGGATGGGTTTCGGAAACTACGAATCCCGCTGAGGTCAGCAGCACAGAACTCAGGCCGTATAGGAGGTTCTTCCCAACCAGCAGAGGCCAGGGAGGAGAGTTATAGGTCGATGGAAGGGTCAACACAACAATTGTATCCAGCTGTCTATCACGATCTGGCAGCAGTGTTTGACGAGGAGGAATGCGAAGCATTGCCGCCCCATAGACCCACCGATTGCGCCATCGAGTTATTGCCTAGGGCCACGTTCCCTAAACCTCGTATGTATTCCATGACCCAACCAGAATTAGCAGAGTTGCGACAGTATATAGATAAAAATTTAAAACGAGGGTTCATCACGGCCAGTAGGGCGAAGATGGCAGCACCTGTGTTTTTCCGTGAGAAAAAAGATGGAGGGCTACGCCTTTGTGTGGATTTTCGTGGCTTGAATGCCGTCAGTGTGGAGCCAATATACCCGATTCCGCTAATGAAAGATCTACTGGCTGCACTGTCTACTGGGCGGATATTCACTAAACTTGATTTGCGTGAAGCTTATTACCGTGTGCGAATAAAACCAGGGGACGAGTGGAAGACCACCTTCAACTGTTCCCTGGGCAGTTACCAATACAGAGTTATGCCGTTCGGTCTGCAAGGCGCCCCTGCGGTGTTTATGCAACTCATCAACGAGGTTTTACACGAACATTTATACCGAGGCGTTCTTGTCTATCTTGATGATATCCTAATTTATACACGGGATATAACAGAACACACGGCGTTGGTGCGGCAGGTGCTAGAGAAATTGCTAGCGGCAAAGCTGTTCGTGAAGTTGTCTAAGTGTGAGTTCCATAAAACAAAAATAGACTATTTGGGGTACCGGATATCGGCGGAGGGGGTAGAGATGGACCCAAATAAAGTGAAGACGATCGTCGAATGGCAACCCCCCCAAAACCAGGAAACAACTTCAAAGTTTTTTAGGCTTCGCTAATTTTTATCGTCAATTTGTTCCAGCCTTTGCTTCCATTGCATTACCGTTGACAGACTTGTTGCGCACCAAGTCCGTCGGAGGGAGGGCCAAGCCCACACAAAAATTGCCTTGGACTGCCTCATGCCAAACAGCTTTTGAACAGCTTAAGCATCTTTTTGTTCAGGAACCAATCCTACAACATCCTGACTTAACACAGGCATTTGTAGTACAGGTGGACGCTAGCGATGTAGCGGTAGGAGCAATATTGCTGCAGAAGGACCAACAAGGTCAGATGTGCCCGTGTGCCTACACATCTAAGAAATTCAGTGCGACAGAACGAAGCTGGGCAATATGGGAGAAAGAAGCCTACGCGGTACGGTGGGCTCTCACAACATGGCGTCATCTCTTGGAAGGAGCAGCAAAGCCGTTTGAAGTTTGGACAGACCATAAAAACCTTGAGGTTCTGCAGACACCACGGCGTCTGTCCCCTAAACAACTGAGATGGGCGCAGTATTTCCGGAGGTTTCGATTTCAACTACGACACATCCCAGCAGGCAGAAACTTCTTGGCTGATGCCCTTTCACGGATGCCGCAGTACCATAGTCAACGGGAGGAGGTGGTGGAGCCTTTAATCCCAGCCACTACATCGCTTGTTACAGGGGCGGTGGCTGCATTGCAGACGGAATCGCCATTCCTACACGAACTACAAATGGCGCTTCAACAAGATACGTGGCTGGCACACAACCGGGCAGCACTGACTTTACGAGATGGTTTGGCCTGGTTTGGTGATAGGATGTACATTCCACCAACGCTGAGGTCAACAGTGTTGCGACGATGCCACGATGAGAAAGTAGCAGGCCATTTCGGGTTTCTAAAAACCCTTCATTTAGTGAGACGCCAATTTTGGTGGCCTAAAATGCGGAAAGAGATCGAGCAGTACGTAAGGAAATGTTCGGTCTGTGCATCCGCCAAACCGTGGTCTGGGAAACCTATAGGACTCTTACAACCTGTAGCCGATCCAAGCCGACCCTGGGAGGAACTGGCAATGGACTTTATTGTGGACCTCCCTTCCAGTAATGGATATACCGTAATATGGACAGTCGTGGACTTGTTCTCCAAGCAAGCACATTTTGTTCCTTGCCGGGGTCTTCCATCTGCTCGCCGGTTAGTCGACATGTTCGTGAAACACATCTATCGGTTACACGGAGTTCCAAAGCGCATCATATCAGATCGGGGAGTTCAATTCACGGCGAAATTCTGGAGAGGGTTTCTTCAGCGTATAGGATCTACGCAAGGTTTGAGTTCGGCATTTCATCCCAGCACGAACGGGGCAGCCGAAAGAGCTAATGCCGCCGTAGAGAGATTTTTACGTTGTTACGTGAGTTATCAACAGACAGACTGGGCGGCTCTTATCCCATTCGCCGAAGTAGCGTATAACAACATCTGTCATCGAAGCACTGGACTGTCACCTTTCCAGATAGTGTATGGCCAACAGTTTTATGCCATACCAGAAGTCGAGCCACCATCGTCAAACCCCACCACACCCCAGGAGTGGGCTAGAAGAATCCAACAAACATGGCAAACCGTAAAGGAGA
>WNWU01013792.1:262536-279431 GCA_012654045.1 Ptyas mucosa | reverse complement strand
ATTTCTAACCCATATAATTTCCCATGTGTCCAACGTTATTGTTTCCCTTATATTTTGTGCCCACTTTATCATACAATCCTTAACTAATTCTGTCTCAGAATCTATTTCCAATAATACATTATATAACCTTTTTATATGCATTTGGCTCTGATCTCTTATCTGCTTAATCAAATTCTCTTCATGCTGCAAAATACCCTTCTTTTGGTCCTCTTTCCACCTGGCCTGTAGCTGGCCATATTGAAACCAGGTTTTAATTATTCCTTGTTCTTTTAATTGTTGAATAGTTTTTAATTGATACCCATATCCTTCCTTGTCCAAAAGTTGCTCATAAGAAATCCCATCTTGCTTTTGTTCTATATTTATATTTTCAATTGTATGTCTAGGTATCGCCCAAATCGGAATTTTATCATTTAACTTATAACTATACTTTTTCCATACACGTAACAAAGAACTTCTCAGTATATGGCTTTTAAAAATATTATCTACCTTTTTGTCATACAATAAATATGCATGCCAGCCAAAAACCAGACCATACCCTTCCACATTCAATATCCTGTCCTCTGTTGAATTAATCCAATCACTAACTAGTGATAGTACAGCTGCCTCATAGTATAGCCCTAAATTGGGCATTTTAAGTCCTCCTCTTTCTCGAGAATCCTGCATTATTCTCTGTTTGACTCGAGGTTTTTTCCCTGCCCAGACAAAAGTATTTATACCTTTTTGCCATTCTTTGATTAATTTATCAGTTTTAAGTATTGGTATTGTTTGAAAAAGGAACAAAAACCTCGGTAAAAGATTCATTTTTATGGCAGCTATCCTTCCTAGCAGTGACAACTGTAACTTTCGCCAATTCTGAATCTCCAATTGCATCTTTTGCCACAATAATTCATAATTGTGATGGTATAATTTTGAATTACTTGTCAGGATATTTATACCTAAATACTTGACCTTTTTAGCTTTTTCAAATCCTGTTTGATTTTCCATTTCTTGTTTTTGTGTAACAGTCATATTTTTAGCTATTATCTTCGTTTTGGCTGAATTTATTTTAAAGCCAGATATTAATCCATACTCTTTGATTATATCCATTAATATTTTAACAGATTGTGATGGTTGAGTTAAGGTAACAACCAGGTCGTCTGCGAATGCACGTAATTTATATTCTTGTTGCCTAATCTGTATTCCCTTTATTGCTTCTGAGTCTCGTATATTATTCAGCAATATTTCCAGTGACAAAATAAATAATAATGGAGACAAGGGACATCCTTGCCGAGTACCTTTTTCTATTGAAAAATTTTCCGTTACGCCTCCATTAACTATTATTTGCGCTGTTTGTTTCTGGTATATTGCCTTTATTGATTGTATAAATGTATCTCCAAACTGCATTCTTTCAATTAATTTTAATAAAAACTGCCAATTGAGCCGATCAAACGCTTTTTCGGCATCTAAAAATATTATACCCGCAGGGACCTGGTTGTTCCTTTCTAAATATTCCAAAACATTAACAATATGTCTTACATTAGTTTTCATTTGTCTGCCACTTATAAAACCTGTTTGATCATGATGTATCATTTGCTGCATTACCTTCATTAATCTATTTGCCAATACCTTAGCAAAAATCTTATAATCAGTATTTAACAATGAAATAGGCCTATAATTTTTTGGTTCTGTATGATCCTGACCTTCCTTTGGTATTAAAGATATAAAGGCTGCTTTCCAAGAGGGAGGAACCTTTCCTCCCTGTTGTATTGTATTAAATAATTCTTTCATTGGTTCAGCCATCTCTTCACACAATTTTTTGTAATAAACCGCCGTCAGGCCATCTGTTTCCGGGGCCTTCCCCAACTTTAAATCTTTAATTGCAGACATAATTTCCTCTAATGTAATTAATTGAGTTAACATATCCCTTTGATCTTGTGAAACTGGCTTAATATTCTGCTTCTTAAGGAATCTATCTATATCTATATCCTGAATCCTATCTACCTTATATAATTCTGAATAATATTCTATAAACGACTTTTTAATTAATTCTTGCTGAAAGACCTCTTTTCCTTTATATTTAATTTTTCCAATTGTTCTTTGGTTTTGTCTCTTCCTAAGCATATAAGCCATTCATCTTCCAGGTTTATTAGCATTACAAAATGTATTGTATTTAACATACTGTAAATTAGTTGCGGTTTGATCTGCTATCAACATTTTAAATTGTTCTTTCAGCAATTTAATGACCTCCTTAACTTTATTATCCCTTGGGATTTTTATCAAAAGTTGCTCATTTTCCTTAATTTGCTCTTCCAGCACCCTTCTTTTTTTCCCTTGCTTTTTTCTAAATTTATTATTCATGTAAATCAGAACACCCTTCATATAAGCCTTAGATGCATCCCAAACCATTTCCATTGGGGTACCCTTTTGCATGTTCATAATAAAATATTCTTTCAAAAATTTCTTACATTCTTTAATATTTTCTCCATATCTAAATAAATTTTCATTTACTCTCCAGGACCTCTTTGGTCCCTTACAATAGTCTATTTCTACCCATACAGGGCTGTGGTCTGTCAGCGTTCTTGGAAAAATCTTAGTCGTCTTCACCCTAGGGAAAAGATCATTAGATATTAAAATGAAATCTATCCTTGAAAAGGATTGATGTCTATCCGAGAAGAAGGTAAAATCTTTATCTGTTGGGTTTCTATCTCTCTCCAAATATCTTTCAACTCCCACTCCTCCATCAAATCAAAAAAAGATCTTGGCAATTTAGCTCTTGAAGCAAAACTTTGTTTCAATCCTAACTTGTCTTTTTTAACATCTAATACACCATTCCAATCTCCAAGCAAAATACATGTTTTATAATTCCAATTGGTCATGTTTGAATGTAAAAAACTGTAGAAAATCTCCTGTTGTTGATTGGGTGCGTAAACTCCCACAATTAAAGTTTTTTCACCTTGGATTAAGACTTCAATTGCCAAATATCTGCCTTGTACATCTGCTTCAATTAGTTTGGCAATTAAATCCTTCTTCAGGTAGATAACTATACCATTTTTTTAATCTGGTGATGCTGCAACATAATGCACGCCCAATCTTGAATTTATTAAATATTTTTGATCTTGTATTCTAATATGAGTCTCTTGCAAACATATTATATCATTCTTAAATTGCTTGAGATACGTATATATTTTTCTTCTTTTTTGCGGAGAATTTAAACCATTGACATTCCAAGATAGGAATCTAGTTCCCATGCTTAAATTTCTGAAGCCTCAGGAGCATTTGCTGGTTTTCCAACTCTAACCGACTTTTCGGTCTGGCTCCAGTTCACATTGTTGAACGCTTTCTGTGCATCTAGGAAGATCAACGCCATTTGTTTCTCTGGATGTGCTTTGTAATACTCCAATGTATTTAAGATTGTTCTCATATTGTCTTTAATTTGTCTTTTGGGTAAAAAAACATTTTGGTCTGAATGTATAAATTGATTTAAGAATCATTTCAGTCTTTCTGCAATTATTGAAGCAAATATTTTGTAATCCGCATTCAGCAAAGATATATAGAACAGTCTATAGCAGTGATGGCTAACCTTTTTGCCGTCGCGTGCCAAAAGCGGGGGGAGCGCAGGGGGGTCATCCGCACGTGTGCCCACACCCATAATTCAATGCCCCCCATGCATGCGCATGCGACCCCCCCACAGCTCCCCTCGCTTTTGGCATGTGATGGCCCGGTGGGCTCGGTGGGCCCGTTTTTCGCTCTTCCCAGGCTCCAGAGCCTTTCTAGGAGCCTGGGTAGTGCAAAAATGTCCTTCCTCAACCCCCCAGAGGCCCTCCAGAGGCCAAAAATGGCCTGTTTGCCAACTTCCAATGGGCCCGGAAGGCCTGAAAATCAGCTGGTGGAGCTGAGCTCGCGTGCCCACTGATACGTTTCCACGTGCCACCTGTGGCACGCGTGCAATAGGTTCGCCATCATGGGTCTATAGTTTTTTATCTGTTGTAGATCTGCTTCTTCTTTCGGTAAAAGGGTAATGTATGCTTCCATCCATGAATTAGGTACCTTTGCCTCTAACAAAAGTTCATTAAATACTTCTAACATTGGAATACTTAAAGTATCTTGCAAGTCTTTGTATAATTCTACTGGTAGTCCATCCGGACCTGGTGTCTTCCCATTCTTTTGTCTCTTGATTGCTTCTGTTAGTTCCATCATTGATATACATTCGTCTAACATTGCTTTCACTGTTTCGGGTATTTTAAGTAGTTCCGCTTTTTCTAAGTATTGTTTTATTTTTTCTTCTGCAATTAACTCTTGGTCATATAAATTCTTATAATAGTTTTGAATCATTTTCTTTTTATCCTCATTTTGATGATGAATATTTTCTTCATTGTCCACAAGTTTATATATCAATTTCTTTTCTTTTTCTTTTTTCAATTTGTGCGCCAGCCATCTTCCTGGTTTATTTACATTCTCAAATTTTGTTTGACACTTTTAATTTTCCATGCTAGTTCCTCTTTCTCTATTAGGTTCAACTTATGCTTTGTTAAGTCCATTTGGTTCTTTATATTCTTTTTTTCTGGGTCTTTTTGTAACTCTGTCTCTAGACTCTTGCATTCTTTTTCTAATGTCCTTTGATTTTGTCTCTTTTTTTTTCTGTTTTCCACTGTATGTTATAGTTCTGTAATGGCGAACCTATCGCATGCGTGCCACAGCTGGCATGCAGAGCCCTCTCTGCGGGCATGTGAGCCATCACGAGCTCAGCTTTACTGCGCATGCGCGCGTGCCTCCCACCGGGCCAGCTGATTTTTGGGATGTGCGGGGGGGGTGCATGCGGGAGACACACGCACATGCGCAGGGGTGGTGGTGCATGCATGGGCAGGTGGGGGCAGGTCACGTGCGCATGCGCGGGGAGCATGGGGGGTCATGCACACATGCACACATGCACGGGGGCGCATTGCATTGTGGGGGCCGGCACGTGTGCTTTCAGCACAAGACGAGAAAAAGGTTAGCCATCACTGTTATAGTTAATCCTCTAATATAGGGGTCCTCAAACTTCTTGAATAGGGGGCCGCTTCACAGTCCCTCAGACTGTTGGGGGGCCAGACTGGCTAGGTGGGTGTGGCTGGGTGGCCATGTGACTGGGTGGGCGTGGCTTGGTCATGTGACTGGGTGGGCGTGGCCAATTTAGCAGTCCATTTTGCCAATTTAGCAGTCCATTAAATAATACACACAAATTAAACTTTAATTTGTTTTCCTCCTGCGGGGGTTTATTTGCTTTTGTTTGACTTTTCTTTTTACTAGAACAGCAACTGGGGGCGGGGAAGAGAAACCTTGCTGAATTCCATTCCATTCACATCACGGCAGTCTCAATCTGCTTTTGGAATCTCGCTGGCTGGAGCTTCCTCCGCACCTGCCGAACGTGCGCAACAGGCTCGGGCAAGGGTGCCGCACATCTGGCAGGCAGAATCGGAATGGGCAGGTATTGCTTGGATTGGATGTGGCGAGCAAGCCCCAAGACGGGCTCAGCAGTGCTGATCCGCTGCCCAGCCAGCCCTTCCCTCCTCCCTCTCCAGTGACGGAGACGGCTGTCCTCCTTCAGGAGTGGGCAGCTGAGCGGAAGAAAGACGGGCAGCCAAGTGGCGGGGGGGAGAGAAGGCAGTGGCTGTTGCAGTACCCACTCCCTAGCTCACTCGTGTCTCACCAGCCCCACTTTGCCAACAGGCGCACAAGCTCAGAACAGAGATGCGGCGGGGGGGGGCCCTGCAAGGCAGAAGTCTGCCTTCAGTCCAGGGAAGGGTCTGCAGCCTCAGAGCTATGTCTGAAGGAGCTGCATCACTCAGGCAGTGCCCCAAAAGCGCTGTGGAGCTGCTGCCTTGCAGGACAGGGCGGGGCTCTGCTCTCCCTGCCGAACAGCCCTGGTGAAGGAGGCACATCATCGGGGGTCTGTACCCCTGACAGCTCCAGGGTGGTAACCACCGCCGCTCAGCAGACCCGCACAGCCCAAAGGAGGCGAAGAGGCCAGTTAGAAAGGCGCGTTCCCCTCGTGCACCACAGAGGCTGTCAGCAGCTTGCTCAGGTCCATTAGGCTGCGGCCACCGCAAGTGGGGAAAGCCAGATCCCCATCGAAGTCCTGGCTGCCCAGGCCTAGCAGAGATGTGGGGAGGGGGGGAGAAAGGAATGCAATCCTGGCTGGGCTTGGGCGGCCATAGCGCCGATGGGGATTGAGCTTTCCCCACTCGCAGTGGCTGCCTTTTGCCTGCTGGGAATGGGTGTGCTTTTACTTCTACTCAGCCTTTCTAGCTGGCTGCTTTGCCTCGGCGATGGCACTGGCCTAATGGACCTGCGTGAGCTCCACAGCGCTTTCGGGGTGCTGCCCAAGTGATGTAGCTCCTCCTGCAGTCCCTTCCCTGGACTGAAGGCAGCCTTCTGCCTTGCAGTCCCCGCCCCCCTGCCGCATCTCCGTTCTGAGCTTGTGCGCCTGTTGGCAAAGTGGGGCTGGTGAGACGCAAGCGAGCTAGGGAGTGGGTGCTGCAACAGCCGCCGCCTTCTTCCCCCCCCCCCCGCTACTGTTTGGCTGCCCGTCCTTCTCCCACTCGGCTGCCCACTCCTGAAGGAGGAGAGCTGTCTCCACCACTGGAGAGGGAGGGTTGCAGCCAAATTCCGGGAAGGCCCAGCTCGTGAGTAGCCAGGCTTCCTTCCGTGTGAGCAGGCGAGTCGGCAGGGTGCTACCCAAACCGGTGCTTGGGGCTCAAAGGCCCTCTTCCTCCAGCCTTGGGGTGGGCACTACTTCCTACCCTACTCCCCGCAATGCTTCTGGGAAGCCCGGCCAGGCACCACGTGTTGGATCCGGTAGCAGACGGGGAAATGCCGCACTTTCCCCCATTTCCTGCAGGTCCTGCTGGCAAAGCACCCCTCTCGTGCACCCACCGCTGCAGTCGGGTGTGCGAGGGGAACACGCGTCACGTGCAGGCCAAGGGCAACACCCGCGAGGGGGCCAAGGAGATGACCAGCGGTGACCGGATCTCCAACCGCAAGCCAAAAGAGATGGGAGGGAGTAGGCAGCAGCCGCCCCACACCCTACTCACCTTGTCTTGCCCGCAGTGGGAGCAGTAGCCAAAGGCAGAGGCACAGGGGAGAAGAATGTGGTCCCGCGGGCTGGATGCGTCAGGCAACCACATGCCTTCTCCCAGCCACATGGGATGGAGCAGGCGCATGATCAGCATCACGTGCCTCACCCGCCCCTGCCCCTCTGCCTGCTGCCGATGCAAGTGCTGCTACCGCCATACCTGTTTCTTGGAGGGCCAGCTGCGGAGTGCTTGCTGCCAGACAGGGACCTTGCAGTCCCTGGCCATCCCCCACGCGGCAGATGAGGCACCTCTTCCCCAGGCCCCCATCAGTCAGGAAAAGCCAGCCATGTGAGGAGTGGATGGGAGTGGTGGGGCAGGGGGCGGGGCTGAATCTCACTACTGCGCGGGCCAGATACATTGTGTCGGGCCATATCTTGCCCGCGGGCCATAGTTTGAGGATGCCTGCTCTAATATATGCCTTAGCTGTATCCCATACGTTTTGTAATGATTTTTTTTCTTTTCTATTTTCTTTAAAGAAGTCTAGTTCTCTTTCCATAAATTGAAGAAATTCCTTTTAATATTTCTTGGTTATTGTCCAACTTGATTTTGTTTTCCGTCCCTTCCATACAACTTTTATCGGATTATGGTCTGCCCAATTACTTATTTCTATACTTATTTCTTGTATGTTGGCTTTTAGTTCTGCTGTCATCCATATCATGTCTATTTTTGACCGAGACGTGTCTATTTGAATAAAATGAATATTGATTTTCCTTGGGATATATCTCTCACCATGCGTCTTAAATGACTAGTTCTTCCACCATTTTAAAAAAAGCCTTAGGAAGTTTCTTCCTTGTTTTTTTATTTGTCCTTCTAGTTTTATAGTACATTTCCACATCCACAATTGCATTAAAGTCTCCCAAAATACATATATTTTCATACTCCAATTCTGCTGTTTTTTAATGAAGTTTTCCATAAAAGTCCTCTTGATTAGTGTTTGGTGCATATATTGCTACCAAAAGTATCTGTTTATTGTTCATCGTTATCTCCACCATCAAAATTCTTCCTCATCCATAAAAATTTGTTTAGCATTTATTGTTTCTTTTACATAAAGGGCTATTCCCCTCTTGTTGTGGTAGAGAAGTATATAGCTTCCCAATTTTAGGTTACTCCAATACCTTCATATGTTGTTTTTTAATGTGAACTTCTTGTAAACAAATTAGGTCTAATTTTACTTTTTCTAATTTATTAAATAAAGCATTAATCCAATAAGGGTCTGATTCTCCGAACTTACTCCATCTATAATTAGGCTGTATTAAAACAAACTTCGGCCAATTCCTAGTGCAGTAATCAATCATAGACACTTTATACAATTTCTTAGTATATGCCCCAATGTCCAATTAATTCAGTAAATTTATGCAGAAAAAAAAGCCGAGAAACTAGTGGATTGTGATTTCACTGAATTAGGGCTGCATAAAAATCTTGGTTTACGTAGGAAGAACCTGGCTAAAGAGAAATACATACATATATATGTGTGTGTGAGTGTGTATTAATAATAATAAATCTTTTTACTTGTTCATGGTCTCCATTTCACTTTTTATGAGGTTTGCTGTTTTTTAAAATCTCACACTCCCGAGCTCTCTCATCTTTTTGCTGCGTATTCCTCTCTTCTGTAACTTGTTCTCGTCATTTAACCTCTTCTTTTCCACTTATTCTCATTTCCTGTGGTCCAAAATATTGTTCATAAAACTGTTCTGCTTTTTCTGTAGAATCCAATCTATGTCTTTGCTCCATCCAAGTCACCAATATTCCCTCTGGGATCAGCCGTCTAAAATTCACTCCATTCTTCATTAGTTGCCTTGTCAGGAATTGGTATTCTTTCCTTATTTCTCTTACTCTCCACGGAATCTGTTTCAGTACTACTATTTCCTTCCCTTTATATTTTATAGGCTCGTCTCTCGCTCTTTGTAGAATCTCTGCCTTTATTGCTTTTTTGTAAATCTCACATGGACCTCTCTAGGAAGTCTGTGTCTCGCCACATATCTAGTGTTAACTCTGAATATCTCGTCAATATCTGCCAAGATTTTTTCTTTGTCCACCTCTAAGGCGTCTGCCAGCAACTCTGCCATTATCTCTGCTAGATTTTCTTCTTTTTCTTCCTCCATGTTCTGGAACCGCAGATAATAATCAGCCCTATCCATTTCCAGTGATATTATTCTTTCTTTATTTTTGTCTGCTAGTGTAAGTCTATTATCAACTTCATCCACTTTTTTCTCTGTTTGTTCCACTTTTTCTTCTACTTTCTGCATACGTTGTTCATTACTTGCCATCATTTGTTGAACGTTCTCTAATTTATCCTCTACTTTCTCTAGTTTGTCTTCTACTTTCCCTATTTTTTCTTTGAAGTCATCGTGCAGTGCTTGGATCAACCCTTTTAATTCTAACTGCATCGCATTGGCCTTCTCTTGTTGTAACAAAGCATCCAAGGTCCTCTGCCCAGACAGGCTTGAAGCTGCCGATGATGATGCTGAAGATGGTGCCAATGGTGTTTTCCTCATTTTGGATTGTTTTAGTATTTCTAATCCACAAGGAGAGGAAAATGTAATTATCCGTTATAATCTGAGGGTAAAAAGGAGGGAAAACAGAGAAAGAACAAAGAGCAGAAACAAAAATGGCTTATAGTCCAAAAATTATCAATCTTTTAATCCCATCCTTCTTATTGCTTTCTTTGGGTTTTTCAGACCCTAATCCTATATTATCCAACAAAAAGGGATAATATATCGATAAATTGTAATCCACATTGGCCCGCCAAACCCCAATTGTTTTATATTTACTAGTGGAGAGTTCACAGAGTAAAAGAAAAAGGAATGAACAAAAAAGTGAAGCCTTTTGCTGTTTATATTTCCCTTTGAGATTCAAGAGCTAAACTGTTTAGAAATAACAAGTCTCAGTATTACGCTCTCTCTCTGTTATTCAGTCTGACCAGCTTATCACACCAAAGTTGTTTTTCTGGCAGTCATTCCTTCTCTTCTGTTACACAGTCTCTCAAGGTTATATACTTTGTAGATTCACAGCTCCCAGCTTCCACTTTCCTCTTCTGCCAGTAGATGGCACTGTGGCTCTGCTACTCTCTTTTATACAATATATTCCATTTTAAATTCCATAAAAATAAAATAAAATAACCAAAAAAGGCAATAAAACGAGTCTGTATATCCAAATATTGTAGTCTTCAAGGCTTCTATGCTGTCCAATAGTATATCTCCGAACCGCTACACCCCGCCGCAGGGAGGCGGAACCAACTAGATGGGTCCGCCCCAGGCACCTGATGGATCCTGATAGGTTCCAGATGGAGCTTGGGCCGTTTCCTGAGGATCTGGCACACGACTCGGCCGAGGACCTGGTAGCTGCCTGGAATCGGGCGGCTGGTGGAGCCTTGGATCGAGTCGTGCCTTTGCGGCCTCTGACCCGGTACGGATCTCGAGCAGCTCCCTGGTTTACCGAGGAGCTGAGAGAGATGAAGCGCCGGAAAAGACGCCTAGAGAGTGGTTGGAGGGCCAGTCTCGCTGAATCTGATCAAACACTGGTAAGGTCGCATATTAAGACCTACCTAGTGGCGATAAAGGCGGCAAAGTTGAACTACTTTTCCGCATTTATTGCGTCATCAGGGAATCGTCCGGCCGCCCTGTTCAGGGTGACCCGCTCTCTGCTTCACGCGGGAGTGCGGGAGGACCCCTTGGAAGGCAGGGCGGAGGATTTCGGACAATACCTGTATGACAAAATTGCTCAGATTCGGGGGGATTTGGACTCCGACTGGGTAGATCTGGGCGGGGTGACAAGGAATAGTCTTGAGAATGTTATCTGGGAAGAGTTTGACTTTGTGACTCCTGATGATGTGGACAGGATTTTGGGGAGACTTAGTGCGGCCACATGTTTACTGGACCCGTGTCCCTCCTGGTTGGTACTGGCCTCCCGGGAGGTTACACAAGGCTGGCTCCAGGGCATTATCAACGCTTCCTTGAGTGAGGGTCACTTCCCTGCCGCCTTGAAAGAGGCGGTGGTGAGGCCCCTCCTCAAGAAGCCTTCCCTGGACCCAGCAGTATTAGCTAACTATCGTCCTGTCTCCAACCTTCGCTTTATTGCGAAGGTTGTTAAGAGTGTGGTTGCGCAACAGTTTCCACAATTCCTGGAGGAAACATCTTATCTGGATCCGTTCCAGTCGGGTTTCAGGTCTGGGCACAGCACAGAGACGGCATTGGTCGCGTTGGTTGATGATCTCTGGAGGGCTCGGGACAGGGGATGTTCCTCTGTCCTAGCCCTATTAGATCTCTCAGCGGCTTTTGATACCATCGACCATGGTATCATGCTGCACCGGCTGGAAGAGTTGGGGGTGGGGGGCACTGTATTACAGTGGTTCTCCTCCTTTCTCTCCGACCGGTCGCAGTTTGTGTTGACAGGGGGGCAGAGGTCGACCTCGAGGCCTCTCGTTTGTGGAGTGCCGCAGGGGTCGGTCCTCTCGCCCCTTCTGTTCAACATTTATGTGAAGCCGCTGGGTGAGATCATCCGTGGCTTTGGGGTGAGATACCATCAGTACGCTGATGACACCCAGCTGTACATCTCCACCCCAGGCCACCCCAATGATGCCCTCGAAGTGATGTCTCAGTGCCTGGAAGCCGTGCGGATCTGGATGGGGAGAAACAAACTCAAGCTCAACCCGTCCAAGACGGAGTGGCTGTGGTTCCCGGCATCCCGATATAGTCAGTTGACTCCATCACTGACTATCGGGGGCGAGTCTTTAGCCCCCGCAGAAAGGGCTCGCAATCTGGGAGTCCTCCTGGATAGGCAGCTGTCCTTGGAGGAACATCTGACAGCTGTAGCCAGGGGGACCTTTTGTCAGGTTCGCCTGATTCGCCAGTTGCGGCCCTTTCTTGATCGGGATTCCCTGTGCACAGTCACTCACGCCCTTGTCACTTCCCGCCTAGACTACTGTAATGCTCTCTACATGGGGCTCCCCTTGAAGAGCACCCGGAGGCTCCAACTGGTCCAAAATGCGGCCGCGCGGGTAGTGACGGGAGCAGCGTGGCGCTCCCACATAACACCGCTCCTGCGCGAGCTGCACTGGCTTCCGGTGGTCTTCCGGGTGCGCTTCAAGGTGTTGGTGATCACCTTTAAAGCGCTCCATGGCATAGGGCCTAGTTATCTCCGAGACCGCCTGCTGTCACCGATGACCTCCCATCGACCCGTGCGCTCCCACAGAGAGGGCCTCCTCAGGGTGCCATCAGCCAAACAATGTAGGCTGGTGACTCCCAGGGGGAGAGCCTTCTCTGTGGGGGCACCCACCCTCTGGAACCAGTTGCCCCCGGAGATTAGGAGAATTCATGACCTCAGTGCCTTCCGCCGTGCCCTAAAAACACATTTTTTCCAACAAGCCGGGCTGGCTTAAGAAGAAATTTTAAATATTTTTAATATTTTAATTGGTCTGTGAGTTTTAAATTTTGTAGCCAAATTATATATATATTTTAAATGTCTTAATATTTATATTTTATGTTTTTTATGTCTGGCTGTACACCGCCCTGAGTCCTCAGGGAGAAGGGCGGTATATAAATTGGAAATAAATAAATAAATAAATAAATAAATATTTGTGGTGCCCAGTCCAGCTTTTAACTACAAAATATTCTCTAGGAAGTTTCTAAAAAATTCTTCAGCTTAACTTCCTGTTCCAAGATGGCTCTAAAGCTCTCCTCGCCACTTCCCAAAGGAAACAATGGAAAAAAAACAATTCCACCTCCTTTTTTAGGTCCCACTTTCACCAGCTATTCTCCAGGGGGTCTCTTCTCTCCATTAATATTAAAAGTTCAAAAGATGGAAAAACACTCACCCAGCTTGATCACACTGACAGTCAATTTTCAATGCTTCCTTCCTGTGGCTGTCCCAATTTCGGTCCAGCACTCAATGGCCGTCTTTTCCTCTCAGTCAGGTTTGAGAGCCTTCTCTGGATCGATCAGGGAGTTTGCGGGCTCCCTGAGATCAGCAGAGTGTGCTCTCTTCATTCATTGCCCCTTTGAGGCGATTTCAGGTCCAAACGGTCCTCCCGGCGGCTTGGATTTCGGCGCTGTTCCCGGAGTCCCAAGGGACGTGTCATCTTGCTGCGATGTCAGCCACACCCTCTTTACAACTCTGTAATACTCTGTATGTGGTTTAATAGACTACCTGCACTTGTAAAAATTCACCTGAGCCTTAAAGTAGGCCATAAGAACTAGTCACATGGTTATTAGTTGGCAAGTATGAGAAATAGGATTGTAGTATATTGTGAAAGTATGGTCTTTGATGGCTTCATCCTTGGGAATGCCTGAAGGAGGATTACGTTTACTACAACTTCAGGATTCTGAGGTGTTAAGCTGGTTGTAAATGACAGTACTAATTTTAGTATGCAATTGTGTTAACCACTGCTATTTTGTTTATAGGAAATCTCAATTGGCTGACCCCCAGAAGACCTTAGAAGCAACAACAAAATCTGAATTTAGGCCACTTTTTCAAACAGTAGACTTGTTTTTTGCTTGGCAAATCAATCTGAACAATATACAGTATGTTACAGAAGTGAGTACACCCCCTCACATTTTGTAAATATTTAAGTATATCTTTTCATGTGACAACACTGAAGAAATGACACTTGGCTACAATGTAAAGTAGTGAGTATACAGATTGTATAACAGTGTAAACATGCTGTCCCCTCAAAATAACACTACACACAGCCATTAATGTCTAAACTGCTGGCAACAAAAGTCAGCACACCCCTAAGTGATCATGTCCAAATGGGGCCCAAGTAGCTGTTTTCCCTCCCTGGTGTCATGTGACGTGTTAGTGTTACAAGGTCTCAGGTGTGAAGGGGGAGCAGGTGTGTTAAATTTGGTGTTATCGCTCTCTCTCTCTCATACTGGTCACTGGAAGTTCAACATGGCACCTCATGGCAATGAACTCTGAGGATCTGAAAAAACGAATTGTTGCTCTACATAAAGATGGTCTAGGCCAGTGATTGCGAACCTTTTTGGAATTGTGTGCCAAAAGTCCCGATTCCATGAGTGCTGTTGCACTCGTGCATGCCAGCACCCATAATGCAATGCATGCCCCATTTGCGCATGTGCGCATGGACCCCCCACCCTCCCCCTGTGCATGTGCCCCACCCTGCTCATGCGCACATGCACCCCCAATGCACATGCGTGCACGCCCTGCACATGCGCCCCCACTTTTTCCAAGAGGGCTGGTGTACCTCTTACCAGAGGACAACCAGGCACAAGCCTGTTCCCTGACGAGACAGCTGTTCCCCAGCCAATGGTGGCGTTCTTGGCCCTGCCACCTCAGCAGCGCCATGCGCCGGCTGGGGAAGCCTTGCCTGCGAGGGAAGCATGTGGGAGATTGCAGCACTGGAGCCCTTCCCGTGTGTTTTCCGAATCCAGCCTGGCCTGTGAGGGAAGCACGCGGGAGATCACCGGCTGGACTAGTGAGGTGGAGGGGGCGTGGGCGGGCAGCCCTCGAGAGAGCGCTGCGCTGGGGTGCTGTGTGCTCTCAAGCCTCCCGCCCATCTCTGCTTCTGCAAGGCAGAAAAAAAGCCGTAAAAGTCTTTGTCCACGCCCTCCTGGGACCCTGGTCTCGGCACCAATTCGAGTGTGTCCTCCGCGGACTACTAAAAGCTGTAAGCTGCATCCAGGAAGCACTCTGGTGGAGAGAAGCTTCTGAAGTCAACCCTAGCTAGGAATCTCAAATATGGATGAGAATGGGCGTTGGACTTACCTGATACGCCCCTTCTCTATCTGCTGTCACGGCAGTCAGGAATGGGTGAGACATCAGCAGCTGGCCAATCGGACCGAGTCTACTGGAAGCTTAAGCTCCTCCTCCTCAGGCTTGGCTCCAGTTTTGAGGCGAAGGTTTCCAGCAGACTGACGTGTCTATAGGTAGAAGAAATGAGAAGTGAAAGAAACCCCCTCCCCAGTACACCTCCCGGATACCAACCAGGGCGGGGCTGACTGCCGTGACGCCCATTCTCCTACCTGGCTGTCACGGCAGTCAGGAATGGGACATACCAAAGCACATGTCCTATAGGGTGGGCGCAGGTCGGGCACTTTGAAGCACCCTCCTGCCGAAGGCGGCGTCTGCAGAAGCGTAGGCGTCCAACCGGTAATGCCGGATAAAGGGTATAACCGAAGACCAAGTTGCTGCCTTGCAGATTTCTTCCCATGGGGCTTGGGTAGCCCATGCCGCAGATGTAGCAGCGCTTCTGGTGGAGTGCGCGGTGAGACGTGGTGGAACTGGTAGGGATTGAGCCTCATAAGAGGTGGAGATAGTAGCTCTCAACCACCGACCTACCGTGGCAGAGGATACTCGTGTCCCCATAGATGATGGCTGGAAGGAGATGAAAAGGACTTCCATTTTCCGAAAGGTCGAGGTTCGAGACAAATATATCTTCAGAGCCCTGCGGACATCCAGCGTGTGCCAGATGCGTTCCAAGGGATGACGAGGGGAAAGTGAAAAGTTTGGGAGAACGAGCTCCTGTGATCTATGAAAGGTGGAGTTGATTTTGGGGATGAAGGAGGGGTCCAAGCGTAGTACCACACGGTCCTTGTGGAATAAGCGGAGATCTTTTTTTTTTTTGTAAAAAGTTTTTATTGGTTAAAAATATACAATATTATAGTTTACAATATGTTGAATTTTCAATATCTTTATAAAAAGATATTTCAATTATTATTCTCTTTTTTTTAAGTTCTCACACAACAGACATTATTATGTTAAATCAAAACAAACAACCAGATTATATAAAAGTTATATGAACAAAAAAAAGCAAATAGCCAAAGTGTTATACAAAGTACAATAAAAAGAGAGAGAAAAAAAAGATGTCAAATAAAAAACATTAAATAATGGATTCCCCTCCTTTCTTCATTTCCTGGTTCTAGCTCTTAAAACCATGGTCTGGCCTCCCCCCTCCTCCAGGGCCGCCACAGCTCCGTCTGCCCCCGCTCCTTGATCATCTGATACTTCCCCCTCTTCGGCTCCTGTATCTTCTCCATCTAGGAAGGATTTATGTTGGTCAAAAAAAGCCTTAGCTTCCACTACGTTATTAATTTTCTTCTTACTGTCCTCCCAAAAAATCATCAGGCCCTCCGGAATCAACCACCTAAAACCTACTCCCTTAAGGTACAGCTTGTTTGATAAAAAATAATATTTTCTCCTTAATTCTCGTACCTGTCTGGGAATCTGCTTTAGGATGGTGACCTCCTTGCCCCTGTACACCAGCGCCCCCAGTCTTTGTTTTCTCAATATCTCATCTCTCAGTTCCCTTCTTACAAATTTAATATGTTAAGGATATTGATGTTGTTTTACCAACCAGCAGAGTAACTGCACAAGGAAACGTTGAGAGCAATGAATAAGAAAACTGGTTTAGCAAAAGTTTACTTTATCGTAGGAAAAAGCAGTAGCGTAGTCATAAACAAATCCCAAGTCTTCACCAATAAATCAGTCCAGTAAATCAGTCCAAACAACTCACTCTGGTTAGCAAACCACGATGGTAGCAGATCCATCAACAGATAGCAACTCCTTCACAATAGCAGTTCATAGCAGCAGCAGTCACACTAGCAGTAGCAGTTCATAGCAGCAGCAGCTTCATAGCAGCAGCAGCAATTCCCAACAGACCAGGTTACAATACTTTGTTTAAATATATTCCCAACTAGTCATTATCCCATTACAGCATGACTCAGCAAGAATGTAACATTTACAGTTTAAAGTTACAGTATCCATATATTGCCTGGACAACTGGTTCTAACATTATATATACCATATAGAATCCTAACATTCTCCCCTTTGGACAGGTCAATATATTCA
>WNWU01013792.1:234151-257536 GCA_012654045.1 Ptyas mucosa | reverse complement strand
CTGGACAACTGGTTCTAACATTATATATACCATATAGAATCCTAACAAACCTCTCTTGGTAAACTATGTAAAATTGCAAATTGTGAGTTTACTCTATACACCAAATCCACATCCCTTCCAATGGACTCCAAATCTTTCTAAAAATTCACCCAACATTTTAACCATCACTTCTCTCAAATTTTCTTGGTCAAGTTGTTCCACGTTTTGAAACCTGAGAAAATAAGACATCTTATCCAATTGTAAAGTTAACATTGCATTTCCTCTCCCTTCTTCCACCCTCTGGAGTGCCCGTACCTCCCCCTCCAGACCCCCCATCTTCTTCTTATTTTGCTCTGCCAGCTGTTGAACATCATTTAAATCTTTTTTCATAAGTGTCATTTCAGATTTAATTTCAGATAATCCTTTTTGCAAATCATCCAACTTGTCCAACTTCTGATCCAATTTCGCCAGTCTTTCCAAAATTTTTTCCATGTCAGCTGCTGTTGATTTATGACCCTTAGCCATCTTGCAGTAATAGAAGATGAAAAATCCCAAAAGGCAAACCTCCAGGAAAGAAAGAGGGATTGACAGTCAATGTAATTTTTCAAATATCCACCAGTGGGCGCTCACAGGAGCAACGAGTCCGGAGTATAGAGTAGGTCAAACAGGAAGCCTTAGAGGAGAATGTTGTCTTCAATCATAAATAAAGAAGCAGGAAGTCGGACCGCCGCCATGGCTCACCACCGGGAAGAGAGGCCACCAGACCTCTCCAACAAATTCTGATAGCCATCCTCAGAAGAAAAGTCAACAAAGTAAGGGGTTTCCTTCCATTTCTTTCCCCCTACTTGTCAGCCACGGCACCTTTCCAGCTACAAGGGGGGGGGGAACTCCAACCCCCCCTCTCACCTCCAGGATGCCTGCTCAACTCTCCGGTCGATCAGCTCAGTCCGCTGTGCCTTATGGATAAACGCCGGTCCCCTTAGGCGCTGTGGCGCCTCCGCGGCCTCAGAAAAGGCCGCCGATCGCCTCCCACCCCCTCTGGAGCCTCGGGCGCGCCAGCATCGGCCTCCCGGCCCCTGGATGTGAGGCAGGGGACCCCTGGCGAGCCGCCCTCAAACGGCAAACGCCCCAAAAATTGGGGCGTTTGGCCCAAAGGGCCTCCAGATGGGGGGGATCAGACACTGGGGCCAGAGCTAGCCCGATCAGTGTCTGTCGCCCGCGGGACCGGAACCGGAAGTTCTCTGGAATAAGCAGAGATCTGAGCGAGTAGACAGAGCTGCGAGTTCCGATATGCGACGGGCAGATGTGATTGCCACCAGGAAGGAGACCTTGAATGAGAGGTACTTCAGGCTGACCTCACGGAGGGGCTCAAATGGAGCCTTAGTAAGAGATGTGAGCACCCTATTAAGGTCCCATGTGGGGAACCTGTGAATGACCGGAGGGCGTAAGTTGGTAGCGCCTTTCAGGTAAGCCCAGATAAGGGGTTCCTTGGAGAGAGGAACAGGAGCTCCAAAGTTCAGAACGGAAGATAACGCAGCCACCTGGCGACGTAGAGTATTGGGTGATAATCCGGAGGAGAAGCCCTCCTGTAGAAAATCTATTACTTGAACTACAGAAACAAGTGGAGGCTCGAGATTGCGTTTAGCACACCAGCGTAGAAAGGACTTCCATGTAGAGTCATAAATATGGTTCGTGGATGGTTTACGAGCCGCCAAAATGACAGGTATTGCCGCCGGAGAAACGTTGGCCTTGGTCAAATGGAGGCGCTCAACCTTCAGGCGGTCAGCTGGAAGGACTGAGGGTCTGGATGGAGAAGGTTGCCCTGCTGCAAGACGATTTGAGAGTCCGGAATGCGCCATGGAGGGGCTACGGATAGTGCCAGCAGATCTGCAAACCATGGCCTGCGTGGCCAGTAGGGGGCAAGAAGAAGTTCGGCCCTCTCCTGCAACAGCTTGCGGACCACCTTGGCGACCAGAGGAAGTGGGGGAAATGCATAGAGCAGGAGCCCCTGAGGCCAAGGGCTGCGCAAGGCGTCCACCGCCTCCGCCCCCGTCGACTGAAAACGGGAGAAAAAGCGGGGAAGGCGATGATTGGAGTCGGAGGCAAACAGGTCCATGTGTGGTAGGCCGAATCGTTCTGTCAGTCGAGTGAAGAGACTGGGGGGGATGCTCCATTCCGTGTGATCTATTGTGCGGCTGAGGGCATCCGCCCGGATGTTGTCCTTCCCGGCTATGTAGTCGGCCCGGAGAGAGGTCAGGTGAGCCTTGGCCCAGAGGCCCAGGCGACGAGTTTCCCGCATCAAAAGCTTGGAGCGCGTTCCGCCCATCCGGTTTATGTGGGCTTTGGTCGAGATGTTGTCTGTCAGAACTAAAACATCTCGACCCTGGACCTGGTCCTTGAATTCGAGGAGGGCGAGGTAAGCGGCCCGCAATTCGAGGATGTTGATGCTGAGAGACTGCTCCGGCAGGGTCCAGCGGCCTTGAGCCGTGAGGGAGTTCAGGTGGGCTCCCCAGCCGAGAAGGCTTGCGTTGGTGGTGATGACGACTCGTGGAGGTTCCAGAAATTTGATGCCCCGTGACACCGCAGGTGAAGTCCACCAGAGGAGAGAGTCGACTACCGTCGGAGGAAGGCGCACCAGTCGGGAAGATGTGGCCGAGGAGGCCCGTTGAAAGGGGAGCAGCAGCCATTGAAGTTCCCTGCTGTGAAGGCGAGACCAAGGGACGATCCCATAAGAGGACACCATTTTTCCCAGCAAGGTGGAGAGATCTGACAAGGAAGCGGACCGGCGAAGCCTGGTGCGACTGGCTAGAGAGGTGAGGCCTAATTGACGGTCTCGGGAAAGGAAAACCTCAACCGAAAGGGTGTCAATGACAGCACCCAGGTGCTGTATTCGATTAGAAGGGACTAAATGGCTTTTAGACCAGTTTATGGAGAAGCCATGGGTCTGTAAAATGTGGACGGTCCTATCTATGTCCTGCAAAGCCTCGGTAGAGGATCGGGACAGGATGAGAATATCATCCAAATAGAACATAGTTCTAATGGGAATAGAGCTGATATGGGCCATAAGGGCCGCCATCACCTTGGTGAAAATTCTAGGGGCGGAAGACAACCCAAAGGGGAGGGCCATATACTGAAAATGGCGTCCCCCATAACAGAAACGGAGAAGTTTGCGATGGGCGGGCCGAATTGCAATGTGGAGGTACGCCTCTGTTAAATCAATTGATGCCAGAAAATCACCTTGGCGAATGCCCAGGAGAATTGTTTGGAGGGATTGCATCTTAAACCGGCGGTAAACAATGTGCCGGTTTAAGGATTTTAGATCAAGAATAGCCCTCCAACCCCCCGAAGCTTTAGGAACGAGGAAGAGGCGGGAGTAGAAACCCCGACCCCTCTGGGAATGGGGGACAGGTTGGATAGCCTCGATATCAACAAGGTGCTGGATGGCAGAGAGCATCCTGGCATCCTTGGATGGATCCCGGGAGGCGGGACAAGGGAGGAAGTGCTTCGGAGGGATGGAGCGAAATTCTAGGGAAAGGCCGAAACGAATGGTAGATCTAACCCAGGCATCTGAAACCGTGATGTCCCATTGATTAACAAAGTGGGACAAACGACCCCCAATGGCCTGGGGGGAAGCTAGATTAACGGGACCTCCTGTAGGGACGGCCCCTGCCGCCTTGAAAGGGCCGCTTGAAATTGAAACGAGAACTCTGCCTGACCTGGTGATCCTGAGGAGCTGGGCTTCTGGAAGAGAAGGGCCGTTGCGCTCGTTGAGAGGGAAAGAAGGAATCCGAGGTCCAGTAGGAGGAAGGACGAGAGAAGGTCTGAGGGCGGATGTCAGGTCGTCGGTTAAGAGCCGGTAACAACTTGCGGTGATCCTTTGTTTCTATCAGAAGCGGATCTAGCTGAGTGCCAAAAAGCTTATCCCCTGCGAAGGGAGAAGAGGCAAGGCGCCATTTGCTCCTGATGTCCGCCTGCCAATTGCAGAGCCATAATAGGTGACGAGAAGTGATGGTCGTCCCGATGGCCTTGGAGGAGAAGCGGGCTGCATTTAGCGTGGCATCAGCAGAGAATTCTACTGCTGCCATGATCTTATTCAGATCCTGGTGGGAACGATGATCCGATGGAGGCAAACGAGATTGAAGTTGCCGCAGCCAAAGAATCGTGGCCCTGTTGAAGAATGATGCAGCCGACGATGCCTGCACCGACCAGGCAGATGCTTGGTGGCCTTTAATTAAGGTTCTCTCAGCTTTCTTTTCCTCAGGGTGTAGGCACTCCTCAGGAGGACCTGTGAAGGGAGAAGAAGAAGACAGGGCCAGAACAGGGGCATCCACAGATGGCACTTGGAGTAATTGAGAAAAATCCGGAGCCATATTATAAAATCGTTTGTCCAAATTGTTGGGTACAGGCCCTGAGCTTGGGAAGGACCATTGACGGAGTACTACGTCAGAAAATAGTTTAGGGGCGGGAACCACCTCTTTTTGCACTGAGGGCTCCTGGAACAAGGAGGAAGCAGAGTCAGCCGAGGAAGTGGTAGGTTCAGGTGTAGGGGCATTGCCCTTGAAACCCGTGACTGAGCTTTGTAAAGCAGGGAGCGAAACATTTGCGGACGGAAGAGACCAATAAAGGCCGGTTGGTCCGGCTCAAGGCCATCATTGTCAGAGAGATCATGATCAGCTATCAGTTCTCCTTCCGAAAGGGAATCCTGGCTGGCTGACTCAGTAGCATCAGCCACATCAGCCACCTCCCTAGAATCCTCCACCTGCTCCTGATAGGAACGATCCCTGGCAGAATGACGGGCACCAGAATGATCAGAAGCCTCTGAAGGGGCTTTCTGTTGAAGCCCTTGAGCAATGCCCTGGCGGATAGAATCCGAAATGAGAGCTGCTAGGGTAGAAGGAATATCAGGCCAGGCTTGAGGAATCGTACTGGCCTCCTGAGGAGATGGCACATCCTGACTAATAGATTGAGCTGGTTCTGGAGAATTTGGGGCCTGCTGGGAGACAGGAAATACTGATTCAGCTTCATTGAGTGAAGAAAACCCCTCCTGAAGAGACCTGTCAGGAGATAGAGCAGGGGTAGGACCCCTCTGAGGGTTCTGATCTACAGGTTCCTTGGAATTGGAAGGAACCGCTGGGCAAGGGTGGGAAGCCACCTTGGTTGCAGTGGTCTGAGCCTTTTGGAAGGCCTTCTCCATGGCCTTGTGGCATCTGGCCTCCTCACGAGAAGGTTTTGAAGCAATGCCAAGTGAGGGATTTGAAGCTAACATGGCCCTGGTTTTGTGTGATCGCCCCCGGGAAGAACCCTCTTCAGGGGAGTCCTCATGGGGACGTTTCCCTGTGGTATGGCCTGGGCGGGAATGGCGTGATCCATGAGCCTCCGCCATTTTGAAATAACCAGACAGAAAGTTCGGGCCAAATAATATGCGCAAGTGCTAGTATTAGGAGGGCACCCCAGTTACTTGCGGTCAGCAGATGGAAGCAGGGTTGAAGCACTGTGATCCCACGTTGAGCCGCTAACTCGGCTAAAGCGCGGCTATTTGCACGGGAGGAAAAGGGCGCGCAAAATGGCCGCCGGACAAACCGTCCGTCAATGCGGCACCTATCCGCCAAAGAAAGGCGGAATTGCCCGGTAAGGATCCCAGGGAGAGCCTGAAGGGTCCCAAAGAAGACCTCTGCCGGTCAGGGCGGGAAAGCCGGGAGCGGCAGGGCCAGCCCGTGTGCGCTAGCGCTGAACAGCTGTTAGGCGGCGAGCCGAACAAGCGGCAAATCCGTTTAAATTCAAGCGGCGCTGCTAGGGAGGAGGCAATAGCGAAGTCAGTCATTCCGAGGGTCAAGAAGCCAAAATCCAAAATATGTGAAGAGAAATTATCGATCCAGATAAGGAGCACTATAGACACGGCTGTCCTGGCAGACCGAGTCAAAAAACTGGAGCCAAGCCTGAGGAGGTGGAGCTTAAGCTTCCAGTAGACTCGGTCCAATTGGCCAGCTGCCGATGTCTCACCCATTCCTGACTGCCGTGACAGCCAGGTAGGAGAATGAACATTGTGTTGTAGCCAGTGGTAGATCAGCCCCCTGCGAACTCTGTCTCTTGAGGAGCCCAGCCGCTTGCCAATTGCTGAGACATTTGGACTCCCAGTGATAGGATAGGGTCCTTCAGGCACTTAGTTTGGCCGCCTGTTTGGTAGTTCCAGCCAGTGGCTACAACAGAAACATTCATTCCCGGCCGTATTTGAGATTCCTAGCGGCAGTTTACTCATGAGCACCATTGGCCTGGAGAGGCAGGGAGAAAGGTGCTCACGAGTAAACTGCAGATTAGAGGCAGCCGGCTTACTCGCTCGGCTGCTCGCCGCCCAGAGCTCGCAAGCAGCGAACGAAACCCATGTTGTGATTGCCGCCTCCTGCCTCCACGCATCGAGGAGGCCAAGCAGCGAGAAGAGCATGGACCTCAAGAACTGTAGGAAGAGGCTGCCAGAGATGCCCTCAGGCGAAGATGTGAGTGGGGAGGCTTGACAACCCTTAGGAGCCACAAAGTGCTCGCCACCCCGCTGATACCCGCCAACCCTCCTCCCACTGCACTTCTCTTCTTCCTAACCAGAAGCGCTCACAAGCGACAAAAGATATGTGGGAGGGGATCGCAGCACTGCCACTCGAAAACACTTTCCTCCCCGAATCCAAAAACAGCATGCGGAGGCCAAAAAAGTGCATTGCGTTTCAGGTGGTGGATCTGGCCAGGTGGAAAGAGAAAGCGAGTCTGTGGAGAAGGAGGAGGAGGGTGCGTGGCTCTACAATGTGCATCAGGGAACCAGGGAGGAAAGCCTTTTCGGGCGGCAGCACCAGCCGCATGCCCCGTTTTTGGATTCGGGGAGATCTCCGCTGCCTCCCCGATGCACATTGCAGAGCCGCGCGACCTCCTCCGCCTTCTCTTTCCTACTGGGCCAGGAGCAGAAGCCAACCGCCCTCCGCCTGGGTCATCTGGAGAAGGGGCAGGCAGAGTGGCTAGCCGCCTTGCCTTACACTTCCTGCGCAGCGCCTGAAACCATGATGCTCTTGTTTTGCCTCCACATGCCCCGTTTTTGGAATCGGGGAGGCAGCGGAGATTGCAGCAACAGTGTTTTCAGGTGGCAGTGGGGTTTGGCCAATGGGCCCAAGTGCAGACGATGTGGCACCCCCACCAGACCCCCGCCGTTGCACCGCCGGCCGAGCCAAACTGGGCTCTCAGGCCACCGCAGGGGGAGGCGGCAACGCTCACAGCCAACGCCAGGGAAGGAGCAGCGGACGGGGCAGCTGCCCGCCCTGCCAGCAAATGCTGCCCTATGCACCTGAGCCGGCCGGTCACTCTTGCCCTTCCCCTTATAGCTGCCGCTGCTCTTCTGGGGCAGTGCGGCTGCGCAGAAGAAACGCAGCCCAGGGGACCCGTGTCGCTGGTAGAGCGAGCCAAGAGGGTCATCTTGGCCGTGGTTTGACAGCAGCAATGGGGTCATATGCGCAGGCAGCCCACCACCACCACCCGCCCTCACCAACTGCTGGTCCACCGGTGCTCCGGACTGCCTGGGGCTGCGCAAGAAACCCGCGCAAGCAGGGAGCGAGGGAAGCCCCGGCTTACCTTACTCTGCTCCCTTAGGAAGCGACCGACGGGATCCCCTCTCCGTGTCTTTTGCCACGTGCGCCTGTTGCTGGTTTTCACGTGCGCATGTGTGCCAGAAACCATGTCAGGTAATGTACATTTAATAGCTGTAAGATGATGTAAGGTTGTAAGCAGAGGCAACTGAAAGCTGATGCAATGAGAATGATTCAGCATTTGGAATCACCGGTTTAAGGCTCTGATGGGGTCCACACAAGACTGGTACCATTTTAAGAGGTGTCTATATATAGGTGACCATTAGAAGGTGTATCTCTCTCTCGTTGTGTATCTCATTGCTCTCCTTGTGTCCGTAACTGTATGATAAGGTATCTGCCACGTATAAGTATGTATATATTTAGTTGTATATAAACCACTGTTAATTATCTAAAAGGCTCTTGTGTGCTGTGTGCTGTGTTTTTGCTCCTGGGTTTATCTCATAATACTACTCAGTCTGCAAAACTCTGACAGGTTTGTGGCCCAGTCCAGAGCGAAGGCCAGAGTACCTGGAGAGCCTAGAGAGAAGAGAATCACAGTGTGAGCTTGCACCAGAGTAAGTGGTTTAAATCATGGTTAGTGTTGTCCGCCAGCAGCCTGTGGAACTGGCAGCGGAGTTGGACAGCGATGAGGCTGAGGAAGAACATGAGCCAGTCCTGGAGGCTGGGGAAGGCCCAGATGAGGGCTCGGCATCAGAGGCAGAGATGGGGCCAGGGCCATCAGGGAGTGAGGTGCGGACTCCAGAGCCTCCAGAGACTGATAGGAGTGAGGCAGAGGAACAGGAGGAGCCTGTTCCTAATGCACGCATGAGAAGAGCTGCCAGAAGGCAAGAGCAGCTCAAGCGAAGAGGACAACTCAGGAGTAGGGCCAAGAGATGATTGGCACCTCCCATAAGGCTTAAAACAGACCAGCAATGGTTCTTGGCCTCTTTGCCGGAAAACAACGTTGGTAGCTTCGTCTTCGTCTTCGTCGTCTTCATCTTCGTCTACGTCTTGTATTTATTTTTGTATCTCTGACTTCTGAACGTTTGCCAAGAAAGGCCTTTGGCAGTTTGCCTAATTGGACCAAGATTTGCGATAGGACTGAGGAATTTGTGTTGGGAGGAATTTGTTTTAATTTAGTTGAACGACGCTGGGAATGAAGTAATTCTCAGATGTTCAAATAAAGTTTGTTTGTTTTTTCACTGACTGATTTTCCTACTACTTACTTGGGCCTGGGTCACAACAGTTAGCAGGCCGCATGGCCTCCATTGGTGTAATGGCAGGAGGTTTCCTGGTGTCTCGGCTGAATGAGACTAATTACCACTCCTGGAATGTGAAGATGGAGATGTACCTGCGGAGAGAGGAGTTGGGGACGATTGTTACTAATCCACCAGCAGTCCTGGATGATGGGGATCAGAGGAAAAGCGAAAAGGCATTTGCCAACATAATCCTTGCCTTGGAAGATAGTCAGCTAATACACATGAAGGGTCTCCAGTCTGCGAAAGAGTGCTGTGAGGCGTTGTGCAGCATGTATGTGAGAGAGACTGCAGGCAGTAAAGTGTTGCTGACTAGGCGGCTGTATAAGGCACAGCCGAAGCCAGGACAGTGTGTATCCACATATTTGCAGAACATGAGACGGACATTCCTTAAGTTGGAAGAAAGGGGAATGAAATATACGGAGGCACACAAGGTGTATGTAGTGCTTAGTTCCTTGGACAGTTCATGGGACATTCTTGTGAACAGTCTTGAATCCATGCAAGAACAGGACTTAACGATGGCGTACTTGACTGGTCATTTGTTGGAGGAGGAGCAGAAACGGCTGGAGAGGAGACCAGGAAAGGGAGGAGAGAGTGTTCAGCACAAACCAGCATCTGTAACAGCCCAGGATGCTGGCAGAGCAGCTGAAAGAGTTAACTTTGCGAAGAGATGCTACACGTGTGGTTCTACTGAACATCTCCAGAGACGCTGTCCTGAGAGGAGAAACAGAGGGGCAGCGAGAAAAGGGAGCAGAATTAATCAGCAAATGTGGAGCGGTTCTCCAGCGTTGTTTTCCCTGGCAGCGTCAACGACTGAACACAACAGGAATATGTGGTTGTTGGACAGTGGGGCAAGCCAACATATTGTTAATGATCCACATGTGTTTTCTGGTTTGAAACCAGCAAGGAAAACATGGTGTCAGTGCTCTAAATCATTCTTGCTCCATCGCTGACATGAAAGAAAAAAAAATTAGAAGTAGCAGTTCGAATTTTAGCAGCTTGGCTTTTCACCCAGTTTCTTCTCTCCTCGGCAGATAACGTCACCTAGGTGATGGAGGGAGGAGGGAAATTCCTGTGATTTGTAGCAGCCGGGATGAAAGACTGATTTGGAAGATGGCCAATGAGGCACTGGGATTTGAGGAACGGAAAGGGAGGGGTTTGGGATCAAAGAGTCAGTTTCGGCTGCAAATGAGTTCAGGACAGATCTTTATTTTTCAATAAATGAGAGATTTCATCAAAGACTTTGTGTTTGAGAATGAAATTTATTTGAGATAACATCGGAACCTGACACATGGGTTAGTCTGGCTGATGGACAGAAAGCTGCTGTAAAAGGGGAAGGTAATGTGTATGTACCAGAAATAGATGCTACATTGTACAATGTGTTATATGTACCTTCTTTAGAGCATAATTTATTAAGTATATCCATGTTAGGCAGGGGTATGAACTAATATTTGCTGCGGGACTATATACAATTAAGAAGAATGGACAGGTAGGTGCACAAGGTGTTAAAAAGGATGGTCTGTATGTTATGGGAATGCAAGAACATAATTGTGCACATGTACTTAAAAATGTTTCTACACATGACAACTGTATACAACTGTTACATAGAAGATTAGGGCATGCAAGTTTTAACGTATTGAGGAAAATGCCGGACATAGCTGAGGGGCTGAAATTAAAGAAATGTAATGCATATTTGGATTGTTCTGTATGTAAAGAATGAAAAGCTAAAATGTATCCTGCAAGTAAGAAAAGTGCTAGAACTACAAACAGGGTATTACAATTAGTTCATGCTGATCTGGTTGGTCCTATGACACCCTCTTTAGGAGGTGCAAGATATGCATTAGTCATTATTATTATTATTATTATTATTTATTAAATTTCTATACCGCCCTTCTCCTTTCGGACTCAGGGCGGTGAACAGCCAACTAAAAGCACAATATACAAAAGTTAAAAGCAATTTAAAATGATATAAATAAATTTGGCCCAATTTTATGTTAAAAATCAATAACAAAAACTTTAAAACCGACATGGGGTCAGGCCAGCCCAGCTAACCGAAAAAGATGGGCTTTAAGGGCCCGACGAAAAGTCCGGAGGTCTGGGATCACTCGTATCTCTGGGGGGAGGTCGTTCCAGAGGGTAGGCGCCACCACAGAGAAGGCTCTCCCCCTGGGGGTCGCCTGCCGACATTGTCTGGCCGACGGCAGCCTGAGGAGGCCCTCTCTGTGGGAGCGAACTGGCCAGTGGGAGGCAGTTGGTGGCAGAAGGCGGTCCCGTAAGTACCCCAGCCCTAAGCCATGGAGCGCTTTAAAGGTGGTCACCAACACCTTGAAGTGCACCCGGAAGTCCACTGGAAGCCAGTGCAGCTCAAGCAGGAGCGGTGTCACATGGGAGCGCCCCGTCGCTCCCAAAATCCCCCACGTGGCCGCATTCTGCACCAGTTGGAGCCTCCGGGTGCACCCCAAGGGGAGCCCCATGTAGAGAGCATTACAATAGTCCAGACGAGAAGTGACGAGTGCTTGAGTGACCATGCGTAAGGAGTCCTGATCTAGAAAGGGGCGCAACTGGCGTATCAGGCAAACCTGATAGAAAGCCCCCCTGGCCACGGCCGTCATATCCTCTTCTAAAGACAGCCGTGAGTCCAGGAGGACACCCAAGTTGCGCACCCTTTCCGTGGGGGCCAGTGATTCGCCCCCAATAACCAGCGATGGCACCAGCTGGCTATACCAGGACGTCGGCAGCCACAGCCACTCGGTCTTGGAAGGGTTGAGTCGAAGCCTGTTTCTCCCCATCCAGACCTGCACGGCTTCCAGGCACTGGGACATCACTTCCAAGGCATCATTAGGATGGTCTGGGGTGGAGATGTACAGCTGGGTGTCATCAGCGTACTGATGGAACTCCACCCCAAACCACGGATGATCTCACCCAGCGACTTTATGTAAATGTTGAACAGGAGGGGCGAGAGGACCGACCCTTGTGGCACCCCGCAAACAAGGCGCCTCGGGGTCGACTGCTGCCCCCCTGTCAACACAGATTGCCGGAGAGATAGGAGGAGAACCACTGCAAAACGGTGCCTCCCACCCCTAATCCCTCCAACCGGCGCAACATGATACCATGGTCGATGGTATCAAAAGCCGTTGAGAGGTCTAACAGGACCAGGATAGAGGAATAACCCCTACCCCGAGCCCTCCAGAGATCATCCACCAACACGACCAATGCCGTTTCTGTGCTGTAACCAGGCCTGAAACCGGACTGGAGCGGATCTAAATAGACAGCTTCATCCAGGTACTGGGGAAGCTGCCGCGCCACCACACTCTCAACAACCTTTGCGATAAAACGAAGGTTGGAGACTGGACGATAGTTGGCCAAAACAGCTGGATCCAGGGAGGGCTTCTTGAGGAGGGGCCTCACCACTGCCTCTTTCAAAGAGGCCGGCAGGACACCCTCACTCAGAGAAGCGTTAACAAACCCCTGGAGCCAGCCTCGTGTAACCTCCCGGGAGGCCAGCACCAACCAGGAGGGACACGGGTCCAATAAACATGTGGTCACATTAAGTCTCCCCAAAATCCTGTCCACGTCCTCGGGAGCCACAGGGTCGAACTCCTCCCAGATAATATTCTCAGGACCTGCCTCAGTCATCTCATCTGAACTAACCCAGTCAGCGGCCAAGTCTTCCCGAATCTGAGTGATTTTATCATGCAGATACTGTACAAAATCCTCAGCTCGACCCTGCAAGGGGTCATCCTGCACTCCCAGATGGAGGAGGGAGCAGGGCCGTGCTGAGGATTTTGTACAGTATCTGCATGATAAAATAACTCAAATTCGGGAAGACTTGGCCGCTGACTGGGTTAGTTTAGACGAGATGACTGAGGCAGGTCTTGAGACTGTTATCTGGGATGAGTTCGATCCTGCGGCTCCCGAGGACGTAGACAGGATCCTGGGACGGTTGAATGCGACCACATGTTTATTGGACCTGTGTCTCTCCTGGTTGGTGCTGGCCTCCTGGGAGGTTACACGAGGCTGGCTCCGGGAGATTATCAACGCTTCTTTGAGTGAGAGTGACCTGCCGGCCGCCTTGAAAGAGGTGGTTGTAGGGCCCCTCCTCGAGAAGCCTTCCCTGGATCCGGCTGTTTTAGCTAACTATCGTCCAGTCTCCAACCTTCGCTTTATCGCGAAGGTTGTTGAGAGTGTGGTGGCGCGTCAACTTCCCCAGTACCTGGATGAAGCTGTCTATTTGGATCCGCTCCAGTCCGGTTTCAGGCCAGGGTACAGCACGGAGACGGCATTGGTCGTGTTGGTGGATGATCTCTGGAGGGCCCGGGGTAGGGGTTACTCCTCTATCCTGGTCCTGTTAGACCTCTCAACAGCTTTTGATACCATCGACCATGGTATCATGTTGCGCCGGTTGGAGGGATTAGGGGTGGGAGGCACCGTTTTGCAGTGGTTCTCCTCCTATCTCTCCGGCAATCTGTGTTGACAGGGGGACAGCAGTTACCAACTGCAATCATAGTTGACGATTACAGTACATATGGATATTGTTATTTACTGAAAAATAAGACTGAGGTATTGCAACAGTTCAGGAAATGGGTAACATTTGTAGAATGACAGAATGGATGTAATGTATGTCAGCTTCAAACAGACTGGAGGACAGAGTTTATGTCTGAGATGTTTCAAAGGTGGTTAAGCAGTCTAGGCATAAGGCATAGAAAAACAAACCCATATTCACCTTCTGGAAACGGTGTGGTTGAGAAAAGAAACGGTGTGCTACAGGCAATGAAAGATGCTTTGCTTGCTGATGCAGGCATGAGTAAGACCTGGGGAGAAGCCATATTAACAGTGAATTATATTGTTAATAGGTTATGGAGCGAGGCAATACAGGAAACACCATATTTCCTGATGCATGGTAGGAAACCATCTTTAGGTCACGTAAGAACATTTGGTAGTTATGCCTGAGTGCATTTTTTATTTATTTGTTTGTTTGTTTATTTGTTTATTTATTTATTAGATTTAGATACCGCCCTACTCCCGAAGGACTCAGGGCGGTGAACAGGCACAGAATAAAATACATAAATACAAAAGTTAGAAACATAATTAAAACCAAATTAAATAATTTAGCCCGAGACAATTAAAAATCCCAATAATTTAAAAACAGATTAGAATTTCCATTTAAAAGAATTTAAAAGAAATTTAAACGAAAAGGGGAGAAAGTTAGGCCAGGCTGGCTTGCTGGAATAGGAGGGTCTTAAATATTCCAAAAGCTACTAGGGAAAAAGGTCAAACATAGGCCAGAAAGCTTCGATTTGTTGGGTATGAGCCAGGAACAAAGGGGTACAGATTTACAGATGGTACTAAACAAGTTGTAATCTCAAGGTCTGCTAGTTTTGCAGAGCAGAACTGGAACAAGATACATGCTGATCATGACATGTTCATGCCAATACAGAGTTCTATCGGAAGCTGAAACCGAGTAAGATAAAGATGTAGAAGAGGATAGATTTATGATAAAAAAGTGAAAGTGCGAATGACATAGATATAGAAGAGAGGCCTAAAACAGTAACACAGGAATACATAATTCCAAGGAGATCAGAGAGGAGTAACAAAGGTGTACCTTCTGAATGGTTCACTGCAAGTGAGGTGAGAGCATACAGCAGCGGTACTCAACCTGGGGGTCGCAACCCCTTTGGGGGTCGAACGGCCATTTCACAGGGGTCGCCAAAGCCCTCTCTTGCCCCCCCACACCTTCACTCACCCTCACCCTCTGCCTCTGTTGGATCGCCGTTCGCCCTTCGCTTACCCCTCCTACTCCTAATCTATTGCTGCCTCCTGAGTCCCAGCTGATGGCTAGAGGGAAAAAAAACTGTTTAAATTCTTGCTGCGGGGCTTCAAAGGGCCGCCCTACAGCTGATCAGTGTTAAAAGAAAACAAATGAGTAGACCGGTGCCTGCAAAAATAGAAAAAACAGCCCTTTTCAGTTCTAGCATAGGTTAATTACCATAAGTTGATTTGATCAGCCTCCCGACTCTCAGCTGATTTGCTCTCAGCTGTTTTGCAGAGGGCTCTGTTGCTAACTGCAAAGAGGTGCAGATTTTTTCCCCCCAGCTATGCTGAAAAGCGAAACTGAAAGTAAAGCAGGGTCTTTGCTGCAACGTGACAAAATGAGGCAGAGAGAGATTTCTTTTTCTTTTTCCTCACCAAAAAAGGTAGGTGCAAAACTGCAAACAATGGGAAATTTAGGCCAAAAGAGGAGGTTCAAGATTTTAAAACACAAAAGAAAAAAAGCTCTATTTAACTAGGGAATTGTAATAATTGAGATACTATTAATTGTATATTGTGTTGAAAGCAGAAATGGTTAAGTTGTGGTTTGGAGGAATATATGGGGGAAATTATTTGGTTTATTATTATTGGTAAATATAATTAATTGATTTGTAAGAAATTGGATTGCATGGAAATAATTGGAATATTCATGTTCATATTGATTAATATACAAAAAAGATAGTTATATAACTAATTGATTTATATTAAAATGTTGAATTTGTATTAAACAACTGTATTACATAATTACATAATTAACCAATGTGAGGATGGATATAAAGATAGATGACAATGGGAAGGGGTATAATATAGAATAGAAGGGAAAAATTGAATTTGATTAAGATTAGAGATGAGGATGAAGGGTAATATTGGTTTTTTAAAAAAATAGATGAGGAATAAATATGGCAAAAAGGAAATGACTAAACACTGTTTAAATTTGTGAACTAGCCAAATACTCTGTTCAAAGAAAATACATTGTATGTTTGTATGGGTGTTTCTAATTATTGCTATTTATTCATATTTGTTCTCTTTTATTCTTTAAAGTTTAACAATTCATTCTTTATCTTAATATCTTTATATTTGTTTGGGGTTGGTTTTCTTCCCTTTCATCTTTTTTATTGTACAGCAATCTTTCTCCTCAAACCTACCACCTCTCTCTTTTCTTTCCTTCTTACTTTCTCTTCCCCCCTCTTCTTCTCCTCCCTACTTCCTCTTCCTTTCTCCTTCTCCTTCTCCTTCTCCTCCTCTCTTCCTCTCACTCCTACTCTAATTTCCCTTCCCTTCCTTCATCCCTCTCTATTGCTGTATCCTTTTATGCACATGGACTACTCAGAGGGCTGAAAAAGTTATTTTTGACTGGTCCTCGCACTTTTGACCAGTCCTCGAACTTACGACTGTCCTCACATTTTACGTTTTTGCCCTATCTTATCACCATGGTGAAGAGAAGCAGTTGTAAAATGAGTGACATGGTTGTTAAGAATGCTGCACGGGCATAAATGTGAGGATGGTCATAAGTGTGAGGACCAGTCAAAAGTGCGAGGACCTGTCAGAAATGACTTTTTTCAGCCCTCTGAGTAGTCCCTATACACATATCCATGGCCACCCGGTCACATGCCCAGCTAGCCACGCCCACCCAGTCACATGACCTCTAAGCCACACCCACAAAATAAGCCACGCCCACAGAACAGGTAGTAAAAAATTACAGTTATGAAGTAGCAATGAAAATAATTTTATGGTTGGGGGTCACCACATCATGAGGGACTGTATTAAAGGGTTGTGGCATTAGGAAGGTTGAGAACCACTGGCATACAGTGTTAGATATGAACCTCAAAGCTACCATGAAATGTTGTTATTGCCCAAAGTAGAACAAAAAAAATGGAAGGATGCTATGGATGAGGAAATGAAATCTATGGATGTGCATCAGGTGTTTATTCCCATAAGACTGCCAGAAGGGAAAAAAGCAGTAGGGTGCAAATGGGTTTACAAGAAAAAAGTTTTACACAATAATGAACTATGATATAAAGCAAGATTAGATGCACAGGGATTCACACAAAGAAAGAACATTCAATTATGAGGTTTTTGCACCTACTGTGAAAAGTGACACCATAAGGCTTGCAATAGAATTGGAAAGAGCCTTGGTGGCGCAGCAGACTAAGTGCTGTTAAAGTAACACCAGCTGCCTGCAATTACTGCCAAGTTCAAATTTCACCAAGCTCAAGGTTGACTCAGCCTTCCATCCTTTCGAGGTAGGTAAAATGACCCGGATTGTGGGGGCAATAAGTTGACTTTGTATAAAAAAGAACACCGCTGGGGGGGGGGGGGGGCAAAAGCCCTAATAAGCAGGTATATACAAAAGTATGAAGGCTATTGCTTAACGCATTGTAAGCCTCCCTGAGTCTCCGGAAAAGGGCGGCATAAAAATCAAACCAATAAATAAATAAATAAATAAAGTTAGCAGCTTCATATAAATATTCTATATATCATTATATTTCTACTGCTTATTTGAACTCTGACTTAGCAGAGGAGATATATATGGCTCAGGCTTCAGGTTATGAAAGTGCAAAACCTGGATATGTATATAGATTGAAAAAGGCCATATACGGATTGAAACAATCAGCCAGGAATTGGAACCAATGCTGGGATACCGCTCTTAAGAATTTAGGATTTAGGAGCAGCAAAGCGGATCCATGTTTATATGTGACACTATATGAAGGAGAAACATGTTTGCTGTTAGCATACATAAACATATGTGTCGAGCCCGACATCAGCTCGACATATTTGTCAGAGGGAAAGGCATCCAAGGCCGACTAAAGAATCAACAGAAAAGCAGTGGGGATGGTTATTAGATACTCGGGGTAGTAGTGGTGACGGGTTCGTTAGATTCTGGTGGTGGTGGTGGTTACTAATACCTGCGCATAGGCTGCGAGTCAGGATCGTCTGTGAAGAATCTGCATCTGCAACGTTTGAATGCAGAAGTGCTGTCGGCTTGGAAAGAAGGAAATAAGGAACAGCTGGAAAGACAATTGCGTACGGGTGGGGCGTGGGTGTGGTCGGCGCACTGCTTTAAAAAACACTGATGAAACCAAACATTCAGTGCTGACTTTATTACATTCGTACCTGGTTTTTCCTCGATACCCGACTGTTGCGGATTAAAGATTGCTTGACTAAACCCTGTTTTCCCTGTTTGGTGATTCATCTGAAGAACCGCCCAGTGGCAGATCAGAAGAGCCGAGAGAAAGTCAGCACTATGCATGCAGAATGCATAGTGAGCATGCAAGGGAACTCACTAACGTAGGCATGTTTCTGGAAAGTTTAGGGGGCAGGATTGAACACCTTATCATCCTGCCCCATTAGACAAGTTACCAACAAGGATACCCAGCGTCCAGCCTAACCCGTTGGTGAGACCGGAGGGACAGGGACAACGCCCTGTTTTCCAATGTTTCCGGTGCAAACAGGCTGGACACCGGGCAGCTGACTGTCCTATGACACCACCAAGGATGGAAGGATTCCGAGAATCAACCAGTGGAAACAACCCTCGAGATCGGGCCCGGTTCAGACCCACAGTGGACAAAACACAGCTGGCTACTCACATCGTGGCAGGGAAGACCGGTGCCTTCCGGAATGATGTTGGAATGACCCTTACCACAGGGGGAGGTCCAGTACCGGAAGAACCAGTGGGGAGTGACGAGGATGATTCCAACAATCCAATGGTAAGCAAACCTGTACAGCCATTCATCATTGCAGTAGTACTCCGTAATACACACACGGGAGTAAGTAGTAACCAGGGGGCTTTGATAGATTCTGGGTGTACACGGTGTTTAATCCGACGTTCTCTTGTGGAGGAACTGTCCATCCGGGTTGTAGCCCTAACCACGCCCATCCAGTTCGAACAAATGGATGGGAATATTATGGGGGGTGCGCTGGCTACCCATGTCACGAAACTTATTAGAGTGGAAATTGGGGCACATTGGGAGCACCTGCGGTTCATAGTGGTGGACAGAATGATAGAACCCCTGATCCTGGGTCTCACGTGGTTGGATAAGTGGCAACCTGTGATTTGGTGGAAAGGGGGATTTAGAAAACTCAGGTTCGCTGTAGGGCCTGACCCACCTGTGACAGACCAGGCGAAAGCAATACCGACTGAAACAGCCCACTTCAAAGAAGAACTGTTCCCTAGTGTTTACGGAGACCTGGCAGAGGTGTGTAGTGAGGACAAATGTGAGGAACCACCCCATCGTCCAACTGATTGTGCCATAGAACTTATACCAGGCGCCAAACTGCCAAAGCCTTGCATGTATTCTATGACCCCAAGGGAGCTTGTAGAAATGAGAGAATACATGGATAAAAATTTAGCCCGGGGTTTCATCCAACCCAGCAGATCCCACATGGCGGCTCCAGTTCTCTTCAGAGAGAAAAAAGACGGTGGTTTGCGACTGTGTGTCGACTTTTGAGGTCTTAATGCAGTGTGTGTCGAACATCTGTATCCGTTACCGTTATTGAAATACCTGTTATTCTCAGCTTGCGCTGCGGGTCTGGGTGTGTATGGAAGGAAAACGCTACAGCCAGGATTCGGTTTGCATGTAGGTTTACTTAATCTCCAGATCCACCGTCTACAAGGCTGACGCTTGATGCTCCAATACACAAAGTCAGCGTTGGGAGCGGCTGCCTCCCAACGCCATTTAAATAATTGTACCGGCACGCCCAGCAATTAAGAAGCCCTTCCGAGTGTCACTGCTTCTGCGCGTAGCAAGACGTCGGCCCGCAGCATCGCTGGTATCCAGGCAGCATGGCTGCAGGAGGACAGGGATACGGTGCCTTACCCGGCCACAACGTGACTGACCGCCTACCACGCCACAAACACCCCTGTCACCATCGTGCTCTACACCCACCCAGCCACCCTCCTATCCCCTCCGCTGAAGCTGGTGTACACTTCCAAAGCGTCTGGGATCCACGTAAGTCGTCTCTATCGTCTGAGGTGTCGAGTGGATCTCGACAGGCAGCTCCCTCTACCAGGGATCCTCCTTCAAAAACATAAGTGTACATGTTAAGACCACATTATGGTGCTATGTAGGTCCCCAGGCTCCAGGTTTATGTGGATATTGCCTATGGAATAGCTTAAGTAGCCTTTTGGCCTTCAGGTCTGTTGCAGAAACCCAGGAGGCCTCCTCAAATGGGTAACCTTTCCATCGCACTAGATACTTCAGTTTACCCCTGCTGATCTTCGAGTCTAGAATATCATCAATTTCGTACTGATCCCCCTCTACTGGCCCGGGTTTGTCCATCTGCTCACGGATATTGTCCACCGGTTTCAACAAACTACTATGGAACACAGGTGGGAACTTTACCCAATAACGGTGGTAGTTTTAGTTCCACTGTGACCGGATTAATTACCTTAACAATTGGGAAAGGGCCAAGGTATTTGGGTCCCAACTTATGGCTAGGGGTTCTCAATTTCAAATATTTAGTTGACAAACCCGCTCCCCAACCATAAATGGTTTGTGGTCTGCCCTCTTCTTGTCCACCTGGCGTTTATATGCTTCAGCTACCTTATCTAACCCTTTTTTTACTTGTGGCCATAATTTCCTAATGCAAACACCCCAACCGTCGGGGGATACCTGTTCCTGGTTCTGTATATCGAGCTCAGGGATTGCAGGGAAGCCCCTACCAGATACAACCTGGAACGGCGTGATACCTGTACTATGGTGTACAGCGTTGTTATAAGCTATTTCGGCAAAAGGGAGCAGCTCCGACCAGTCGGATTGTTGATACGACACATAACAACGCAGATAGCGTCCCCCCACCCGGTTTGCTCTCTCTGCCGACCCATTGGTGCTAGGGTGGAAGGCCGAACTCAAGCCTTGTGTCGACCCTATCATGGTGACAAAATTGTGCCAGAATTTCACCGTAAACTGAACACCCCTATCTGAAATAATGCATCAAGGAGCTCCGTGCAGTTTATATACATGTTGTATGAACATTTTCGATAGTTTCCAGGCTGACGGTAGGCCGTTGCAAGGGATGAAATGGGCCTGCTTGGAGAAAAGATCTACCACAGTCCATATCATGGTATTACTGTTGCTTTCCGGAAGGTCCACGACAAAATCCATAGCGATCTCATCCCATGGCCTGTTTGGTTCCACAACGGACTGTAATAGATCGAGAGGCTTTCCCAGTCGGGGCTTGGTTACTGCACATACTTTACAACTTTTTACATACTGTTCGATGACCTTACGCATGTGTGGCCACCAGAATTGGCGTCTTGCGAGGTGTAAAGTCTTGAGGAAACCAAAATGACCAGCTGCTTTCGTATCGTGGCACCTGTATAACACCAAATGTCACAGTGGTTCTGGTATGTATATCTTGGCTCCCATCCAGGCAAGACCATCTCGGTGAGTTAACAAAGTCTTGTGTTCAGACAGCCACGTATCTGTGGTCAGTTCTCGACGCAAATCCTCGTACCACGAGGAGGTAGGTGCGGTGTGAGATGTCCGGCCCACCTGTTGACTCCCTGGTATCATCGCCTGTACAACCTCTTCCCTTCTACTGTTATATTGAGGCATTCACAAGAGGGCATTGGCTAAAAAATTATTCCCCCCAGGGACATATTTCAGCTCAAAGTTAAATGTCTGGAAATATTGCGCCCAGTGCACTTGCTTGGAAGATAATCTCCTGGGGGTCTGGAGTGCCTCTAAATTTTTATGGTCCGTCCATACTTCAAACCTATCTCCAATACCTTCCAGCAAGTGTCGCCACGTGAGCAGTGCCCACCTCACTGCAAATGCTTCCTTTTCCCAAATGGCCCAGCCTCTCTCTCTGGGTGTTAACTTGCGAGATGTGTAAGCACAGGGGTACAGCTTCCCTTCTTTAGTTCTTTGAAGTAATACAGCCCCCACAGCAACGTCACTGGTGTCTACTTGCACAATGAACTGTAAGTTAGGGTCTGGATGTCTAAGTATTGGCTCTTGTGAAAACAGGGCTTTCAACTGCTCAAAAGCCTTTTGGCAGTTGGGTCCACGTCAAGAGCTGGAGCTGCCTGGGCAAATGCCGGAATAAATTGCCGATAAAAGTTCGCAAAGCCCAGGAAACTCTGTAATTGCTTTCTTGTCACAGGTGCTTGCCATTCTAGCACTGTGCTCACTTTCTTTGGATCCATCTCCAACCCGTCCCCCGAAATGCGATAACCCAAATAATCCAATTTTGTACAGTGGAATTTGCATTTGGACAGCTTTACGAAAAGCTTCGCTTGCAGCAGTTTCGTTAACACCTGTCGCACCAATTGCGTATGTTCCTCCATCGTCCTGGTGTATATTAGAATGTCGTCCAGGTAGACGAGGACGCCTCGATATAGGTGTTCATGCAATACCTCGTTTATTACTTGCATGAACACGGCCGGAGCGCCCTGCAGTCCGAATGGCATCACGCGAAATTTATAACTACCTAACGGACAGTTGAAGGTGGTTTTCCACTCATCGCCCGGCTTTATGCGTACCCTGTAATAGGCCTCTCTTAGATCTAATTTCGTGAACACCCTCCCGGTGGACAACATGGCCAAGAGATCCTTAATTAAGGGGAGAGGATATAGATGTTCGACACATACAGCGTTTAAACCGTGGAAATCCACACAGAGGCGCAAGCCACCATCTTTTCCCGGAACAACACAGGAGCAGCCATATGTGACCTGCTCGGCTGAATAAACCTCTAGATAAGTTCTTATCGATATATCTCCTGAGTTTGTCTAATTCCGGTTTAGTCATGGTGTGCATGCGTGGCTTTGGCAACTTAGCGCCTGGTTTCAGTTCTATAGCACAGTCGGTTGCTCTATGGGGGGTAGCACCTCACACTCCTCCTCGTTAAAGACAGCCGCCAGATCCTTATAGATCTCAGGATACCCTAGCTGTGGCAACCCGGTTAGGCACTCAATTTGGTCCCTAAATCGCCCGTCTTGCTGTTGGCCCTTAGGCTCTCGCTCTGGTCCCACACTCAAACGGAGCTTTCGGAACCCGCCCTCCCACCAAATGGTGGGCCTCCATTTGTCTAACCATGCCAAACCCAGGATAAGGGACTCAACCATATTGTCTACAACTACAAAGCAAATATTCTCTCTATGCTCCCCTATTTCCAAACGAACAAGTTCAGTCACCTGTGTTGCTGGTTTCCCACCCAAAATAGAGCCATCCATCTACTTGAACCAGATAGGGGTCCGCAATTTCGCTATACGAAGGCCTAATTTATTGACTACTGCTTTACGAATGAGACACTGGGTACATCCCGAATCAATCAGGGCTCCTTGTTGGTTCGTACCCGATGTATGTATATTCCTCAAAGTAACCGGTATAACGAACAGATGTATTGGGTCACTTACCATGGGGTCGACTGGTGCACTATCACTGTTGTCCGATGCCACCGGAATGCTTCCCCCCACGAGGGGACTCCTCACATCCAGTGTTGTTGATCGAGAGCCACTCGTCGGGGTCAGTGTGGTTGTTCTAGACCGTTCTGAAGTGGAACGAGCCCTCTCACGGCTCTTGCCACTTGACGTCGGAACCCGGGATGGAGCAGGCTGGACGGGAGGTATGGGGCATTCGGCTGCTCGGTGGCCAAGCTGATTGCAACAGAAACAGCGGATTGTCCCTCTCCCTGCCAGTACAAGGGATCGACTGGGGAAAGAACTCCTCCCAGGTTCTTGGTGTCAGGGTGGCATTCAAACCCTGTTCCCCTCCTGGGGTAATTGCTCTTAATTAGAGGCGGAT
>WNWU01013792.1:148131-234141 GCA_012654045.1 Ptyas mucosa | reverse complement strand
TAAATCCAAGATATATTCTAAGAAACTCATTTTATTGTAAAGAAAATTAAAACAAATCTTACTGGTTAATTAGTTACATTTTGGCAGCGTTCCTGCTGGACCTCTTGGCATGAGAACAAAAGAAAGAATGATGGAAGTTAGAAAGGAATGCAGACCTGCGCAGTTAGCTTAAAGATAAGAGTTCTGCGCATCTACGGAAAGTGGCAGAGTTCAAGCACAGCTGGCAAATTAAAAAAATGCAGTGACAATCCCCTTCTTTGCCAGTTGAGCGGATATCAGGTACATCATCAAATAAGGCACATCTTCATACGCAGATACTCATGCTGAGCTGATGGAAGCGGTTTGTTGAGCATGTCTGCAATCTGATCATGTGTAGATACATATTGCATTTTAACAAAACCTTGTTTCACCAATTGTTTTATGTTTTGATAACGGATGTCAATGTGTCTGGACCTAGAACCTGTGAAATGTGATTCAGAAATATAAACCACCGATTCATTGTCTTCCATCACGGTGATTGGTTGAATCGGACGTGTCCAGATATCTGTGACCAAAGCATCAAACCAAGTTAGAGAATTACATGCATCTGAAACACAAGCATATTCAGCTTCAGTAGATGAACAAGAAACAAAATTCTGTTTACGCACTTGCCAATAAACAGGACATCCATTCAAGAACATCATCTAACCTGAAGTACTTTTACGTGATTTCTTATCACTCGCCCAATCAGAATCTGCATAACAACATAATTCTACATAATCAGTATGCATTGGTTCTAACAATAACTTCATGTGTTTAGTGTGCTTTAGGTATTTCAATAATTTCTTAACGCATGTCCAATGAAACTGTTTTGCCTTACCTACGTGTCGAGACAAGAGATTGACACTAAGTGCAATGTCGGGTCTGGTCCAACTACTAATGTACAACAGTGACCCAATGACTGAACGGTAAAGTGTTTGATCCTCGAACTCAGGACTCGGTTCTTGTGTCAAGTTGTGAAAATCTGTTTGCATGGGTGTCTTTGTTGTGTTAGCATCCTTCATGTTGCAATGATGCAAAATTTGTTCAATTTTATCTTCTTGTGAAAGACTAAACCCCTTCTGTGTTTTGTCAATCTGAACACCTAAATAAGTGCTAATATGACCTAAAGATTTCAATGTGAAGTATCTCTGCAAAGCTTTGGCAAAACTTTCACTCATCTGCTTATTTGGACCAATATAAACAATGTCATCAACATAAACAAGAACTATTTCATATGCATTGTTAGCTCTTTTTGTGAACACGCACTCATCAGTTTCGGACTTAATAAAGCCCATTGAATTTAGTTTGTCAGTAAGACATAAGTACCACATTAAACCAGACTGTTTCAGACCATAAAGACTTTTTTGTAGAAACCAGGTATCCCGTTCTTGCTGTCGGAACCCTGGAGGGCCTCTCACGAAGATCTCTTCATCTAGGTCAGCATGTAGATAAGCCGTGTCCACATCGAACTGGAAAACTTCTAAACCAAGAATAGTTGCAGTTGCTAAAGCAATTTTTACACTCTCAGTTTGAACTGTCGGTGAGTAGGTATTTGTGTAGTCCTCAGGATAACGTTGAGCGAAACCCTGAGCTACAAGTCTGGCCTTGTACAATGACTCACCATTTGGCTTCTTTTTGATTCTGTAGACCCATCGAGTGCCAATGACCCCTTTGTTTGCTGGAGGTTTTGCAGGAGTAAACACCTTATGTTTCTTTAGACTGTCCATTTCAACCTGCATTGCATCATACCACTTCTCTTGCTCTGAATCAGGAAGATGCTTGATTTGTGTGAACGTATCAGGTGGAAGTGTAACATTGCAAATCAAAGGCAAGGGTGCTTTTGTCAGTTGCCACGAATATCGTTGTGGAGGGATTCCTTTTGTGGCCCTCTTGGAACGTCTCGGAACAACAGTCCATTCTTCTTCTGCTTCGTCCTCGTCCTCACATTTGTCGCTAGCATCAGCATCCGCGGCTCACGAAGACGTAACATCAGGTTGAGAAGAACTAGTGGATGGAACATTTGCCTGTGAATCTTGGTCATCAGGCTGCGTGGCATCAACAACATCATATCTAGGAAAATAAACTCCAGGATCATTAGAATGAATCCTGGACCAGTCAACATCTTCCTCAAAATTAGCGGATTGGGAAATCACAATTACATGTCTGGAGTCAATAAATTTGCTCCATTTTGAGTTATCATCAATACCCATAAATCTCAGTCTCTTTGCTACTGGACCTCCTTTTCTTCTTTGAGCTAAGGGAATGTTCATCATAGCATATGAACCAAAAATATGGAGGTTCTTGAGATCGGGCTTGTACCCATACATCATGAAGAAAGGAGTCTGATTTATTACACTGCTCCAAGTACGGTTGACAATGTAATTTGCATATTTGATAGCTTCACCCCAGTATGGCATACTAAGGTTGGCGTCTTCTAGGGGACAACGCATCATGGTTTGCAGGACCCCTTGTTGTCGTTTTACGACTCCATTATGAGCCGGTGTGTAAGGAGCTGAAGTTTGATGAAGAATTCCATTCTTACGCATCCAGTCCTGGAAACGCTGAGACATGAATTCAGCACCACGATCACTCTGGATTCTGGCAATGCGAACTTGGTGTTGGGTAGAAACAATAGCTGCAAAGTCTTTAAAGATCTGAAAGGTCTCAGATTTTTCTTTCATAGGATATACATATCCATATCTAGAGTAATTATCAATAATTGTTAGAAAATATTTCCTACCACCAAGTGTTGGCGGAAATGGACCAACTATGTCAGTGTGTACCAAATCAAAAATGCGTGTTGACAGGCGTGTAGCACGTTTGGGAATGGCTGCTGCCTTGGATTTGGCCTTCTTGCAGACAGCACAATCCAAAAACACCTTACACCCCTTTAGATCCAAACCTTTTGCGAACTCCGGCATTTTCCTAAGAACACGGAAACTGGCATGCCCCAATCTTCTATGCCACTTGTGAATACACCTGTAATGCAAAGGTTTACCAGTTAGTGAATTTTCAACATTGACAGTTTTATGAGGAACCTCAGGCTTGCTCTGAGCAACCTGTTTCCTAATTTTCTTTTTGTTGGCTTTAGGAGCCTTTGGAGTAGCAACAGGGTCTCTCTCTGGAACATCTTTCTCTGGGCCCGTGCTCTCCTTCTTTGGAGTTTGTGATTTAGGCTTTGTCTTTAAGTAATAAACACCACCAATCAACATGGTTTCAGCAACAATATCTCCATTTTTAACTATGTAACTTGCTTTCTCGAGGTGGTGAACCTGGAACTTTAAAACTCTAGACAAGTGAGCCTGACTAAGCAAACTGCTATTTGCTGTTGGTATGTAATAAACATCAGGGATGAATGTATCGAGCTCTTCAACATAAACAGTTCCTTTTCCCATGACCTTACAAGGATGATTGGAAAAAGAATAAAGTTCATGTAGTTCAAGTTCAGGCTCATGCATCTCTGAAAAGTTCCTTTCTGTAGGTAACATGCAATGCTGCACCACTGTGCAAAGTCCACAAAAGCCGCCTATCGTTCTCTGGATGAGGTTGTGGATTGTTGGTTAAAGCCAATGTGGCAAGTGGAGCTTGTGGATCACACCTTGGACCACGACGACCTTGTTTTCCACCTCTGCCTCTGCCTCTGGAGTGTCAGGTATGCTTCCTTCAAAATCCAGGAAAGAAAGAACCAGACTCCATTGTTATGAAGAACTGTACTTTTACTGGTAAAGAAATGAACGCAACCAAAGCAAAGCTGAAACTAAAGACTATACGCACGAAAACTGTATATACAAATCATCCCCTCCCACTGTCCATCGTAAATCACCCAATCCACAGGTCTTCTAGGGGTCAGGTGGAAGCATGTCTGGCTGCGTCATCAATCAGGAATGTCACGACAGTTGACCCGATAACAGCAGTTTCGTTTTCCCCTTCTAAGCAGACTTTCATCTAAGTAAGGTTTCACTTTTCCCAGCATAGCCCACACACCCCCTCCCCCTTTCTATGGCAGCCAAGCAGTAAGGCGGAGGTTGACATGGAGTCTGTTCCTCTGGGCTGGTATGAGATGGGAGCTGGAACTCGTTGGGGACAATCCCGGGTGGCATGTCCCACACAATTGCAGATGTAGCATGTTGGCATCCTTGGAACGTAGGCTCTTCCTCAGAAGGGACACCTCGCTGGACCTCTTGATGTGGGTGGTCCTCTCAAATGTGGCGTGGCTAACATGAGTGCTGCTTCTTCAGTTAAAAGTCTGCATGCATAGTCCACTGTGCGTTGAGCAATAGGCACTTGGTTAATTTTTGTAATGGCATATTTCCATTCATAATTCAATGAGTTAATGATAATGCTGATCATTTGAATATCATTAATAAGATAGCCTCTTTCTCTCAATTCTCTTCTCATTCCTTTCAGTTTGGTCAGATGTCCTCCAATTTGTTCACCATGTTTCAATCTCAAACCATGGAACTCAGACATGAGCAAATATGAAGATTCAATTGAAATAGGCCTGTAGCAATTTTCCAATTGGACCCAAATTTGTTGGGCTGTTGCATCAGGCAAAAAAGTAACCTGCAGTTCAGTATCCATGGACATCAACAATGTTGTGCAAGCTTTAGTCTCTAAGTCTCTCATTGCAGGATTCCATGGCTGGGCAGGAGGATTAAAAACCATACAGTGGGTACCTTCTCTGCAAAGCAATAGTGTAACCTCACTGACCCAGGCTTTGTAATTCTGTCCTGACATCTTTAATTTTGACTCACCAGCCAGTGGAGCAATAGAAGATGCCTGTTGAGGAATATGCATTTGGTATGCTGGCTGTGCCGGTAAAAATACTTGCTGTGGACCAAAAAATGGCCTTGGTTGTGCCACTGGAGGTGGACCAGGAGCTGGTCCTGGTTGCATGGCTGGAGGCGCATGTGCAGGCACTTGAAAATGTGGTTGCTGTTGCATTTGAGCTGCAATATTAGCATGGCCTGCTGGAGGTGCAGTCATTTGCCTTTGCTGCATTAAATATTGTTGTGCTCCATCTAAAAAGACACCAGCACCACCAGGGGGTGCTGAAGATTGTGCCTGTGGAGACACTTGTTGCATTGCAGTCTGAACATCTGAGTGAATTAAGGACATATTTGATAAAGTCCGATTCAATACTTGTAAATGTTCCTGCAGCTTGCAATGCATGTCGGCTGTCTCTAGTAAATTACTTTCACCGGCAGATGCTGCTGCAGCTGTAGTTTCAGGCTGCTCAGTTAATCTTTCTGCCTGCGTGGCATGTGGGAGGACTTCTTGTTGTGACCAATGTGACGTGAGTACAGCTCTCTGTTCTGATTTGCCTGACACAATATCCTCTTGAGGGTGTGGCTTAGGCTCTGAAGAAGAAGCTAATATGGCGGAGTCAGGGAGAACAAAAGACTCTCTCTTATCTGGCTCAAGCATAGATAAGGCCATTTCTGCCTGGGATAGCTCATGTTCATAAAATTGTATTAGATCACAATAACTTTTAATAGCTTGGTCACACAGCATGAGTTTAGAGCTGTGAGGAGAATAACAAATCTTTTCTCTCTCTGTGTGGGAGGAAAAATGCTCTGCGGTTTGTGAAAACTTTGGCCTTGCACCAAGCGTTTCAAATCTTTGGGCTTCTGCAGGAATTGTTTGTGAAAATGCATAAACAGAAGGAGATATCACTGACCTCAGTCGTTCGTCGCCTTCAAAAACAGCTTTTCCATATTGTTGTCCCTGAAGCCTCTGCGAGGGTATTTTATCAGTTTCTGTTTCTTCTCCCACGGCTCCTTCTAATCGGGTTGCCGAAGCAAGTGGCCGAAAACTTGAAAGCCTCTTTTCTATCTCTTCTTCGTCAGAAAAGTATAAATCATTTGTAGAGAAAGCTCTGAGTTTCATTTTTCCCTTTTTCTTTTTCTTTCTTGGCATCTTAGTGATAATTAATTAGCGTTCCTCAGTCGCTAAATTAATCATCTTATCTAATGCTTATCAGATAAAGTAACAGACAAGGAAAAAGCCATAATTGGAACCATCCGTCTGCTACCACACTCGGGGCCCAGGCGGTTTCTCTGCGCTGCGCCCTGGGGGAGGGAAGCTCCCCACCCCTTGTGGTTGGAACTCTTGCAGTCCAATGTCTAAATCCACCGCTGCACTGAACCATGTCGACAGTCTGGGTGGCAGTCCACAGTAGACACAAGCTTATCTCAACTCTTTGTCCAACCCCAAGTGGAATTGGTGCACTAGGTGGTGTTCAGGCCAAGCCCGCAACCATCTAGCCAGGGTGCGAAACTCCTTGACGTAATCCCTAGCAGGTCTTCCCCTTTGCTTTAGAGCTACAAGCTCGCTCTCCATCAGCTGTGTTCTGGAATGATCTTTGAACCGACATCTCAGCGCTTCCAAAAACAGTCCCACATTTGCTAGTTCGTTTGCATGGTCGCTGTGGAGTTCAGCTACCCAGTCCGCTGCCTCTCCTGTCAAAACTGTAGTAATGGCATCTACCATGGCCCACTGCGAGAAGTAGAGGTGACCGTATAAATCCATATGGCTGATTATTTGACTTAGGAAGAGGGATACCCTATCCGCACTTCCATCAAAGGTGGCTTGTATCAGTGGGGGACCCCAAAACTGTTGTTGCTGCTGCCACACCCCCGGAGCCCACACAGGAGCCAGGCCCATCGGCTGGGCGTCTTGGGTGTCTCTGGCCTCACCCCTCTGCTGACTAGCGTGTCCTTGTGGTCCCGCTTGGCTCGTGTTCTGAAGCCCTGGCATCCACTGTGCTTCCTGGTCCGCCCCCCACAGAGCCTCCCCTAACGAGAACATGGTAGGGCCGGATACTGGATGCTCTCATCTCCTGGACCTGCACACCCCTTTGTCAACCCGCAGTTTCGGGCTGGCTAGATGGAAACGGGTCTCTGTACTGCCCTGAGTCCCCCCTGCCAGCTGTCCGTTCCTGTTATCCAGGGTTGCCATGAGGGAGCATCCCTAAAGCTGGCCTCCCCGAAGTTCTCTCGCAAAACGTCCAGGGTGGTAGTCCCCAGTCCCGTGGAGTAACTCCACTCGCCATTGTTGTCTTCCATCCATCTCTGTTCACTCCACCCCTGAAAGGGTGCCTCCCCAAGCTGGGGTGATGACTGTCTGGCCCCAGTGAGAGCAGAACTATGCCACCACTCACCCATTGAGGGCTTTGTTCCGCTGGTTCCAAACGCCTCTATGTCGTCAGAAGCGCCTTCCCCCTTCTGGGGCTTCCTCTCTTTGGGGCGTACCACTTGAAGTTACTCAGCCCCTTGAACTGCTGGCAGAACGTCCAATACGGTGTTCTCAGCCGCCTCCTCGTTCGCCAGTGAACCAGCCGTCGTGCCCTCTGCCATCCCGAACGGCTCCGGCTGGTCAAACCCAAAAGGTAAAGCAACACGGACTTTCTCTCAGCTTGCGCTGCAGGTCTGGGTGTGTATGGAAGGAAAACGCTACAGCCAGGATTCGGTTTGCATGTAGGTTTACTTTATCTCCAGATCCGCCGTCGACAAGGCTGACGCTTGATGCTCCAATACACAAAGTCAGCGTTGGGAGTGGCTGCCTCCCAACGCCGTTTAAATAATTGCGCCGGCATGCCCAGCAATTGAGACGCCCTTCCGGGTGTCACCGCTTCTGCTTCTGCGCGTAGCAAGGCATCGGCCCGTAACATCGCCGGTATCCAGGCAGCATGGCAGCAGGAGGACAGGGATATGGTGCCTTACCCGGCTGCAACGTGACCGACCACCTACCACGCCGCAAACACCCCCATCACCATCATGCTCTACACCCACCCAGCCACTCTCCTATCCCCTCTGCTGAAGCTGGTGCATGCCTCCAAAGCGTCTGGGATCCATGTAAGCCGTCCCTATCGTCTGATGTGTTGAGTGGATCTCGACAGTTATCCACTTTGGCAACCGGAAAAATTTTCACAAAATTGGATCTACGTGAAGCGTACTACAGAGTCCGCATTCAACCAGGGGATGAGTGGAAGACAACTTTCAACTGTCCCCTGGGAAGTTACCAGTTCAGGGTGATGCCCTTCGGCTTACAAGGTGCGCCAGCCGTTTTTATGCAAGTGATAAATGAGGGACTCCATGAACACCTCTATCGAGGAGTTCTGGTTTACCTGAACGATATTCTAATCTATATGAAAGATATGGATGAACACATACGACTTATGCGCCAAGTTCTGGAGAAGCTGTTAGCGGCTAGATTGTTCATCAAACTCGAAATGCGAGTTCCACAAAATGGAAATTAATTACTTAGGGTATCGAATATCGCACAAAGGAGTGGAAATGGACCCCAAGAAGGTACAAGCCGTCCTAGAGTGGCAAGCGCTGAAAACAAGGAAACAATTACAAAGTTTCCTCGGATTCACGAATTTTTACAGGCAGTTCATCCCTTCTTTTGCTCGTATTGCTTTGCCATTGACAGACTTGTTAAAAACAAAACCTAGTACCACAAAACCGAAACCAGGCCAGATGCTCATGTGGTCAACAGCGTGCCAACAAGCATTTGAGCAACTGAAAACCTTGTTTGCCTGTGAACCGATATTGAAACATCCAGATCCGTCTTATCCTTTCATAATCCAAACCGACGCGAGCGATGTGGCTGTTGGTGCGGTATTGCTTCAAGAGAACTCCCAGAAGGTTTTACAACCTTGTGCCTATACGTCGAGAAAATTAACGACGACAGAATGATGATGGGCTATATGGGAAAAGGAGGTGTTCGCTATACGTTGAGCGTTACTAACTTGGAGACATTTACTCGAAGGAGCAAAACCTATTTTCGAAGTATGGACTGACCATAAGAATTTAAAGGCTTTACAAACCCCTAGACGAATGTCGCCGAAACAAGTCCGCTGGGCGCAGTATTTTTCCCGCTTTAAGTTTACCCTAAAGTATGTTCCTGCTGATCGCAATTTCTTGGCTGATGCCCTATCCCGGATGCCTCAATACGACAGCAAGAAGGAAGAAATAATACAGGCCATGATACCGGCAACACAGACAGCAGGCCAGGTGACGTCTGAACGTACAATGAACCGGTGCTATAACTTGGTGGCCCAGGCTCTAATGACAGATCAGTAGGTACAAAACAACAAATCCTTGATCACCACAAGGGACGGTTTAGCCTGGAGGAACGATAAACTGTATATACCAGAGATGGTTAGGATGAAGATATTAAAGAAGTGCCATGATACGAAACCCGCCAGTCATTTCGGGTTTCTGAAAACATTACACCTCACCTGGCGGCAGTTTTGGTGGCCTCGCATACACAAGGATATTGAAGACTATGTCAAAGCCTGCAAGACGTGTGCCACATGTAAGCCACGACCAGGAAAACCATTAGGCCTATTACAGTCCGTTGCTAGTCCCGGGATGCCATGGGAGGAAGTAGCTATGGATTTTATCGTTGACCTCCCGGAAAGCAATGGACAAACAGTCATATGGACTGTGATAGATCTTTTTTCAAAACAGGCCCACTTCGTACCCTGTAAAGGGCTCCCTTCAGCACGAAAACTCTCCCGAATGTTCATCCACCATATATATAGACTACACGGGGTGCCCCATAGAATCATTTCAGATCAGGGAGTACAATTCACCACCTGGTTTTGGTGAGACTTTGTCAGGTCAATAGGGTCGTCACAAGCTCTCAGTTCAGCTTTCCATCCAAGTACCAATGGTGCAGCTGAACGAGCTAACACCATGATCGAATGGTATTTGAGAAGTTACGTCTCCTATCAACAGTCAGATTGGGCTGATCTGATACCATTTGCTGAAGTGGCATATAATAATGCCGTGCACAGGAGTACAGGTTTAATCCTTTTCAGTACAGTAACGGGTAGACTTCCCAGTTATCCCAGAATTGGATACTCAACCTACAGGGGGCATGTCTCCGGCTGCTTGGGCCGATAAAGTTCAAGGCAGTTGGCCAAATGTAAAACAAGCATTAAAGAAAGCTGAGGAGGAATATAAACGTCAGGCAGATAAAAAGAGGGTGGAACCCAAACCTATTAACGTGGGGGACCGAGTGTTTCTGTCTACCAAATACATCAAACTAAGAATCCCCTGTAAGAAACTAGGGCCGAAATATCTCGGACCATTCTTGGTGACTAAAGTAATCAATCCTGTAACCTTTAAACTAAAACTCCCTTCTTTATTAGGAAAAATACACCCAGTGTTTCATGTCAGTTTACTGAAACCAGTGGAACATACTACCTCTACCACCTGACCGGGTCCAGTTGCCCAAGATGAATATGAATTAGAGGACATCTTAGATTCCAAAATATGCGCAAGACTTTAAAGCACCCCATTTATTGAGGCGGGTTCATAGAAAATACCCACGTAAGCCAAAACAAACTCCTTAAAGGCTGTTGCTGATATGTTTTTATTTCTTACAGGAAGGCACCTGGAAAGGGGGGCTGCCTGTTGAGCCCGACATCAGCTCAACATATTTGTCAGAGGGAAAGGCATCCAAGGGCGACTAAAGAATCCAAGGCCGACTAAAGAATCTGCAGAAAAGCAGTGGGGATGGTTATTAGATACTCGGGATAGTAGTGGTGACGGGTTCGTTAGATTCTGGTGGTGGTGGTGGTTACTAATACCTGCGCATAGGCTGCGAGTCAGGATCATCTGTGAAGAATCTGCATCTGCAACGTTTGAATGCGGAAGTGCTGTCGGCTTGGAAAGAAGGAAATAAGGAACAGCTGGAAAGACAATTGCGTACGGGTGGGGTGTGGGTGTGGTCGGCGCACTGCTTTAAAAAACTCTGATGAAACCAAACATTCAGTGCTGACTTTATTACATTCGTACCTGGTTTTTCCTCGATACCCGACTGTTGCGGATTAAAGATTGATCTGAAGAACCGCCCAGCGGCAGATCAGAAGAGCTGAGAATATGTTTTATTTGTAAACAGCGTGCACAGGCTTATGGTTTTGCTAAACAATTGGAAAATTAATTCAAACTAAAAAGCCTAGGGGAAGTTAAGATCTATCTAGGTGTAGAGGTAAATAAAATGGAACAAGGAGGATATGTAATAAGGCAAACAAAGAAAATAAAACAGTTACTGGAGACATACAATATGTTAGACTGCAACAGTGTATTAACCCCTATGTTGTCAAACTTTCAGAACACTGTGGTAACACAAAACGACACAGAATGTGATAAGGAAATATACCAATCTGCTATAGGCAGTTTATTATATCTATCCCAGTGGTCAAGGCCTGATATCACCAATGCGGTTAGTATATTAAGCTGGTACACAGCAGCACCAAAGCAATACCACTGGTTGGCAGTAAAGAGAATGATTCAGCATTTGGAATCACCGGTTTTTGTTTTTGTTTTTTGTTTTTTTTTTAATTTTATTTATATGCCGCCCTTCTCCGGAGACTCAGGGCGGCTTACAATGCATTAAGCAATAGCCTTCATACTTTTGTATATTTTATACAAAGTCAGCTTATTGCCCCCACAACCCGGTCCTAAGGCTCTGATGGGGTCCACACAAGACTGGTACCGTTTGGACTTCCGGTGTTGCCGCGGACCATCGCTGACGGTCCTTTGAAGACCGCCAGCCCAGCTGTCTGTAAAGAGCCGTTTCGGAGGTTTGAAACGGCTCGAAAAAACTCCGACCCAAGAGGACGTCGTGAGGAGAGCCGGCGGCATAAGGTAGAGTCCCCTGTGAGACCCCCAGAGCATTTTTTTGGCGTTTCTGGGGTGTTAACAGGGTGGGACTCCCTACTCAAGCCGCTAAAGCTCCGGACAGCTGGGAAACTCTGCAAACGGCAGAGCAAGATAGCGCAGCAGCTTCCTTTATCACCAAACAACTAAAGAAAAAGTTCTGGACTTCCTTGTAAATTGCAAGTATTTAAAGTTTTTTTTTGAAGTACTTGGACGATTAAAGCAACTTGAAATAGAAAAGGAAAGTGTGGGGGGAAAAAATGGCGCTTGCCTCTAGCGAAGAGCAGCTGAAAGCGAAAGTAATTTGAGCTGTGTATCTGGTTACATTCTATTAGTTACAAATCCGGCTGGAAGGAAAAGAAAAATAGCAAAAAATAAAAGAAAAAAAAGTATCAAGTGATTGTTTTAGACCTGACTGAATCTGGAGAATCTTTTGGGGAAAGTTGTTAGAATTTGTGGAAAAGGAAGATCTGTAAGAGGCAAAATGGCAACAAAGCAAGCAGGGGGGGATTCCCCCACTCATAAGCAGAAGCAGCCTCAAACAGTGCAGCTGTAAACTCAGACAAAGGAAGAAAGCTACTATGACCGCATTATTAAAGAAATTCAAAGATCAGAGCAGGAGGTCAAGGGAATTGTTCAAGAGAAATATGAAGCAGTTAAACAGGATATTCAAACAGTTGCTAAAGGCCTGTCTGAGGTAGTCTTGCAGATTGACAAAAAAGTGGATAACCTTGCCTCAGAGATGGAGACTAAATTTAGAGCCTCTAATTCAAGAATGACTGAAATTGAAGAAGTTACACAAAAAATGCAAAATGAGATTACTATGATGCAATTTCGCTCAATGGAATATGCCATCAGACTGAGAGGTGTGAAAGAGAACACTAGGGAAGATCTTAGGAAAATTTGTGCAGAGGCTTTGGCAGTTATGTTGAAAGTAGAACCAGATGTGGTCCAGTGCAAGATTGACAAGGTGTACAGAGTTAACTCTCGTGTGGCGGTACAAAGGCAACTGCCTAGAGATGTGGTGATATATTTTACAGACAGAAGAATGAGAAATGAAATTTTGCAAAATTCCTTTGTTACTACTGTTCAAGTTGATGGAAGTGAGATTGGAGTTTTTAAAGAATTACCACCCAAAATGTTAAGAGATAGAAAGGATTTTGGATTTTTGGTGGCAGAATTGAAAAGACAGAATATACAATTCAGGTGGGATGCTCCAGTAGGTGTAATACTGAGGCTGCGAGGAGTGAGATACCGCCTTAATACTATTGAAAAAGCAGAAGAATTTTATTATAACGTTTTGAAAGCGGGCTCTCCTCCTCCACGCACATCTTCACCAATAGATAAGGAAGCCCAACTACAAGCTGAGCTTGATCAAGAAACAGAAGAACAAATAAAGCAGTCGCAAAAGGAGGCAAGAGAGATAATGGGAGCAGTAGCTGGTGTTGTGGTTGACCCTTTTGCACCATTTGAAGCTTCTCCTTTGGAAGAAATATCTAAAACCATCACAGAGGAGGCGATGGCTCTTGAATTGACAACATCTAGAATGGAAGAGCAACGCATAACTAGAGCAATGTCTAAACAAATGAGGCAACAGCAGCAAGAATATATTAAGCCACAGCGTGAAAAAAGAACCAAAGATAAGCAACAAGCTGAAGTCATGGGAGGAGCTAAACCGAAGACTACTACTGTAGAAAAGAATCTTCAACAAATGCTCTCAAAACTTCAGACAGGGTCAAATGGCACTTAAATTTTTGTCTTGGAATGTTAATGGATTGAACTCTCCACAAAAAAGAAGGAAGATATTTCATTATTTGAAACAATTTCACAATGATGTTATTTGCTTACAGGAGACGCATATAAAATTGCAAGATCAGAAATACTTGATAAATTCAAGATTGGGAACGCAATTTGTTGCTTCAAATTTGGAAAAGAAGAATGGAGTGGTGATATATATAAATAAAAGACTTGTAGCTAAAACTATAGAAATAGATAAAGATGGAAGATATATTGCAATTGAAATTATTACAGATAATGGACCAATTTTGTTGGTCAGAATATATGCTCCAAACCAGCAGCAGGAAAATTTTTATAAGTTGCTTCATTTAAAAATTTTGGAATGGAACTATTCAACTATTATAATAATGGGTGACTGGAATGGGGTAATCCAACCTAAAATTGATAAAAAAACTATGGCCAAATTAGGGATCAAATTACCACAAGCTTTTTTTGAGCTGAAAGAGGATTTGGAATTGCAAGATATTTGGAGAGTTCGAAACCCAAATGAATTGGATTTTACTTTTTACTCGGACAGGCACAAATCCTTTTCCAGGATAGACTTTTTCCTCTTAACTACTAACTTACTCTCTAAAGTAAAGAAAATAAAGATATTTCCTAGGGCTTTGACTGACCACAGTCCGGTCTGGATGGAAATCGAGATGAGCAAAAGAGAAAGAAATCCTGGAGATTAAATGAGAATTTATTTAGATATGAAAAAAATATAATTGAACTTAAAAAGCATTTAAAGGAGTTTTTTAAACTGAATTTGAATAAAGGTACCCCTATTGAAATAGTTTGGGATGCAAGCAAAGCTTATATGCGGGGAGTACTAATTCAAATGAATTCTAAACATAGACAGAATCAGCAGAAGAAGAGACTACAATTGGAATGTGAGATAAAAAAGAAAGAACAACAACTGATACAAAACCCCAACAGATGGAAAATTGCAAATGGCCATAAAACTTTTGAAGGATCAATTTCAAATGCTTATAGCAGACCAAACGGCAACTAACTTACAATTTGCAAAGCATAATACTTTTACTAATGCTAACAAACCGGGCAGGTGGTTGGCGTATACTTTGAGGAAACAAGCATCTACACGAATTATTGAGAGCACTGAATATGCCGGCAAAGAAGTTTATCAACAAGAATTAATTAAAAAAGCCTTTTTGGAATATTATACTAAGTTATATGCTAAAGATAATATACAGAATATTTTTATAGATGAATATTTAGAAAACAAGAGAGTTTCAAAAATTTCAACAACTCAAAAGAAAAGTTTGGAACAACTGATAACGGTTGAGGAGATTAGTTTCGCTATAAAACAATTAAAAACAGCTAAAGCTCCAGGGACGGATGGCCTAATGGCAGTTTATTATAAAACTTTACAAGAGGAAATGATTGAGCATCTCAAAGACTTATTTTGTAATATACAATTAGGAGGTAAGATACCTTACTCATGGAAAACAGCTTTTGTCTCATTGATTCCGAAAGAAGAATCAGGTCTCAAGAAACCAGAAAATTACAGACCAATATCTCTATTAAATACAGATTATAAAATCTTTGCAAAAGTATTAGCCAACAGATTGATGCCAGTTATCCAAAAGGTAATTCATCATGATCAAGCAGGATTTATTGAAGGCAGATATATGAAGGAGAATGTCAGGCAAGTCATAGACTTAATGGACTATCTAGATAAGAATAAACAGATCTCTGCAGTGCTGGTTTTTTTGGATGCGGAAAAAGCCTTTGATCGAGTGAATTGGATTTGGGGGAGCGGTTTATACAAGCGATTGGTGCAATTTATCAAGAGCAATATGCACAACTTATTATCAATGGATGTTTAACATCGAATTTTAACATACAAAAAGGCACCAGACAAGGTTGTCCATTATCCCCGTTATTATTTATCTTAACTTTAGAAGTCTTACTTAATGCAATACGGGACTTGAACTCCTTGACTGGAATAGCTATAAGGCAAGAGGACTATAGAACTAAGGCATTTGCAGATGATCTGGTTGTTACCCTATCACAACCTATGAACTCAATAATCCAGATGAAAGATATTATAGAAGATTATGGCATGGTATCTGGTTTTAGGCTGAACCAGAAAAAAACTAAAATGATTGTTAAAAATTTGACAGAGAGCAAAAAAAAGGAACTGGAAAGAATGGCAGGTTTTGAAATTGTCTCAAAGGTCAAATATTTAGGAGTACAAATCACAGACTCAAATGTTAAACTGTTTCAAAATAACTATGAGGTTCTGTGGCAAAAAATACAAAAAGATATGCAAAATTGGAAGAAACTGCAGTTATCATTGCTTGGAAGAATATCAGCAGTAAAGATGAATGTTTTACCTAGATTTATTTTTTTATTTCAAATGATACCGGTGCTCAAATCAGATAAACCATTGCTAGAATGGCAAAAAGGATTGAACAAATTTATTTGGAATGATAAAAAACCAAGAGTTAAACTGAAAATAATGCAAGATACTCGTGAGAGAGGTGGTCTTAAACTTCCAAACCTTCGATTATACTATGAAGCAACTGCATTGATACAATTAACTGATTGGTTTGGGAAAACTAAGACTGAATTGTTGAACATAGAAAGTCATGACCTTGTTTGGGGATGGCATGCATATCTGTTTTATGATAATAAAGTGGACAAAGTGTTTAATAGTCATCTACTTAGAAGTGCCTTGATGAGAGTCTGGAGGAAGCACCGAATTAACTGGGATTATAAGATTCTGTTCTGGCTGGATCTTGCTGATACCATGTGGAATACAAATATTAAGTCACTCGGGGGTTTCTTATACAAGGAGTTACTTTACTTTGAAGAGGGCAGGTGGTGATTGAAGACTTTGGATATGCTGTTGGAAGAAGGGAAATCGTTGACTTGGTTGCAGTACAATCAATTACAGATGAGATGGAAAGAAGATCAACAAACTAGTTTAATGGAATATGAAGTAGAATTGGTTGAACAGATTAAGCAGATAGGTCCAATGCATATTAAGAGAGTTTATAATGTTCTGTTAGAAAGGGATTCAGAAAATGAGTTAGTTAAAGATTGTATGATTAAATGGGCACAAAATTTCTCTCAACCAGTTATGATGGAAACATGGGAAAAAATATGGGTTCAGAATGTTAAGTTTACACAGTCACAAAATCTACGAGAAAATTTTTATAAAATGTTTTATAGATGGCATTTAGACCCCAAGAAACTGTCTTGTATGTACCCTAATGTGCAGCCAAAGTGTTGGAGATGTGATTGTTTAGATGCTACATATTATCATATATGGTGGACTTGCAAAAAGGTGAGGGCTTTTTGGATAAAAATTTGGTGGGTTATGCAAAATGTCTTAAAGAAAAAAATACAATTTTCTCTGCAATTTTTCTTATTGGGTATAGCTAAAGACTTTACACTGGGTGAAACAAAACTGATTTTGTATATGGTGACAGCAGCTAGGTTGTTGATTGCCCAATATTGGAAGAGTGACATCTTACCGACTGTTGACCAATGGACTCAGAAGATGGCTGGATTTGCAGAAATGGCGAAGATTTCAGCTTTTTTAAAAGATCAGACGCATGAGAAGTATATACAGGAATGGAAATTATGGATTGAGTATGTACAGAATAAGTATCAGACTAGAAAATATTATGTCGCTTTTAGCTGAGAAGGATTGATGATTATGTTAGTAAATATAGAAAAAAAAAGATATGGAAGGCTGAATAACATATATATTGTTTGGGAATGTTAGCATTGCATATAATGGAAGTCAAGGGGGGGGAGGGAAGAGGGAGGAGGGGGAGGGTTAGGGCGGGGATGGGATGGAATTATATATTGTTTTTATATGTATCTTATAATGTCGGGTTAGGGTGGGGGGGAAAAAGGGGGGGAAATTTGTATTTGTAAAACTTTTTCAATAAAAAAAAAAGACTGGTACCGTTTTAAGAGGTGTCTATATATAGGTGACCATTAGAGGGCGTATCTCTCTCTCGTCATGTATCTCATTGCTTTCCTTGTATCCGTAGCTGTATGATAAGTTATCTACCATGTATAAGTATGTATATATTTAGTTGTATATAAACCACTGTTAATTATCTAAAAGGCTCTGTGTGCTGTGTTTTTGCTCCTGGGTTTATTTCATAATACTACTCAGTTTGCAAAACTCTTGACAAACCAGACCAGCTGGCCAGTGTGTATGCGCACTCTGGAAACAGGAAGATAATCTTCCTGGAGCGCACATGTGCAATGGGCAGCTGCTCTTCCAGTTTCCCGCATGCCCGTGCGCATGAAAACCAGCTGACCGGTGCACCAGAACCCGGAAGAGCAATGGGCGACAGCTCCACGTGCCCGGAGAAATGGCTCTGCGTGCCACTTCTGGCATGCGTACCATAGGTTCACTATCACGAACCTATGGTACGCTATAAGAAGATTGCCAAGACCCTGAAACTGAACTGCAGCATGGTGGCCAAGACCATACAGCAGGTTAACAGGACAGGTTCCACTCAGAACAGGCCTCACCATGGTCGACCAAAGAAGTTGAGTGCCCGTGCTCAGCATCATATCCAGAGGTTGGCTTTGGAAAATAGATGTATGAGTGCTGCCAGCATTGCTGCAGAGGTTGAAGGGGTGGGGTGTCAGCCTGTCAGTACTCAGACCATACGCCGCATGCTGCATCAAATTGATCTGCAGGGCTGTCATCCCAGAAGGAAGCCTGTTCTAAAGATGATGCACAAGAAAGCACTGAGCTCTGGTGGCTCAGTAGACTAAGGCAGTTATTAACGTCCACTTACATCTGCTGCCTGCAATTACTGCAAATTCAAATCCCACCAGGCTCAAGGTTGACTCAGCCTTCCATCCTTTCTAAGGTAGGTAAAATGAGGACCCAGATTATGGGAGCAATAAACTGACTTTGTATAAATATACAAAAGTATGAAGGCTATTGCTTAACACATTGTAAGCCGCCCTGAGTCTCTGGAGAAGGGCGGCATATAAATCAAATTTTTTTAAAAAAAGAAGAAGCCCGCAAACGGTTTGCTGCAGACAAGCAGACTTAGGACATGGATTCCTGGAACCTTATCCTGTGGTCCAATGAGAGCAAGATAAACTTATTTGGTTCAGATGGTGTCAAGCATGTGTGGCGGCAACAAGGTGAGGAGTACAAAGACAAGTGTGTCTTGCCTACAGTCGAGCATGGTGGTGGGAATGTCATCATCTGGGGCTGCATGAGTGCTGCTGGCACTGGGGAGCTACAGTTAATTGAGGGAACCATGAATGCCAACATGTATTGTGACATACTGAAGGAGAGCATGATCCCCTCCCTTCAGAGACTGGGCCGCAGGGCAGTATTCCAACATGATGATAACCCCAAACATACCTCCAAAACGACCACTGCCTTGCTAAAGAAGCTGAGGATAAAGGTGATGGACTGGCCAAGCATGTCTCCAGACCTAAACCCTATTGAGCATCTGTGGGGAAATGGAAGGTGGAGGTGCGCAAGGTCTCTAACATCCACCAGCTCCATGACATCATCATGGAGGAGTGGAAGAGGACTCCAGTGACAATCTGTGAAGCTCTGGTGAACTCTATGCCCAAGAGGGTTAAGGCAGTGCTGGAAAATAATGGTGGCCACACAAAATATTGACACTTTGGGTCCCATTTGGACATTATCACTTAGGGGTGTACTCACTTGTTGCCAGCAGTTTAGACCCATGATGGCGAACGTATGGCATGCGTGCCACAGGTGACACACGGAGCCATCTCTGCAGGCACGCAAGCCGATGGCCAGGTCAGCTCCACTGCACATGCTCGCATGCCGGGAGACGTGCATGCATGCGCGGGGGGTGGAGGGGTTGCGGGGGTGGGGTCGTGCACGCATCGGGGGTGCAGCAGCCCCCTGCGCCCCGTTTTTGGTTCCAGAAGGCTTCAGGGAGGCCTGCTAGCACCAAAACGGGGGTCATGCGTGCATGTGGGGGGGGCAGGGAGAGCACAGGGGTGTTGCATGCGCATGCGCGGGGGGCAGGGCCTGTGGGGGGGCATTGCATTATGGGTGTCCCCACACGTGCATGCTTTTGGCACCCAAGGAAAAAAAGGTTTGCCATCACTGGTTTAGACAATGGCTGTGTGTTGCGTTATTTTGAGGGGACAGCACACTTACACTGTTATACAAGCTGTAGACTCACTACTTTACATTGTACCTAAGTGTCATTTCTTCAGTGTTGTCACATGAAAAGATATACTTAAATATTTACAAAATGTGATGGGGTGTACTCACTTCTGTGACATACTGTACATGTATTTTATGTATATTACATAAATGTGGATGTAGCAAACGCCTGGGAATAATTCTCAATTGTTCTATAAAACTGAGGTTTTATGTACTTTGTATTTTATATTTTGGAGAATCATTGTCTATCCTACATACCAAGTTGAGTCCCAAAGGTGCTTTTTCAAGCAGCAACTGGACTTTCTGGTTTTTCTTTGAAGATGTTTCGCTTCTCATCCAAGAAGCTTCTTCAGCTCTAACTGGATGGTGGGGAATGGAAGGATTTATACTCCTTGCAGACATCTAGTCATTTGCATTCTTTTAGTGAGTTGTTAAGGCCGCCTGGAGGTTTATCTGTGTCGTCGTTGCTCAGTTTATGTCTTGAGTGTTTTATCCTTGGAGTGGGTTTTGATCTTGACCGAAGAAAAAACGACTGCTACAAGACAGCACCTAAGGTGACAGAACCAACCTCAGCCCAGACCACATATGTGCCAATGCTGGACCTCTGCTTGACCACTACCTATTTTAAATACAATGAAGGTTTCTACAGACAAAAACACGGCTGCACCGTGGATTCACCTGTGTCCCCCATTGTGGCCAATCTCTACATGGAAGAGGTAGAAACCAAAGCCCTAGACTCCTTCACAGGCATTTCACCCACTCACTGGTATAGGTATGTGGACGATACTTGGGTCAAGATCAAAACACAGGAATTGGAAGCATTCACCAAACATGTCAGCTCTGTGGAAGATATATCAAATTCACATGGGAAAATGTTAAGGAAAATAGTCTAGCCTTCCTGGACTCTGCGGTACACATTAAGGAAGACAGAAGCCTTAACATTGAAGTTTACAGAAAACCCACTCACACAAATCAATATTTACATTTTGATTCCCACCACCCACTGGAGCACAAAATGGGAGTCATCAGAACCTTACATAACCGAGCTGAAGGCCTGCCTACCAGCAAAGATGGGAAATAAAAAGAACGAAAACATATCAAGGAAGCCCTCAGAATGTGTGGCTATCGCAAGTGGGCCTTCATCAAATCTCAAAAACAACCCTACAGGAGCTCCTCCATAACAGACAACAAGGAGAACAATAAACGAAGCAATGTTGTCATTCCGTACATTGCAGGCATATCGGAAAAGCTCAGGAGGATCTTCAGCCAACACAACATATGTGTACACTTCAAATCCAAGAATACACTAAGGCAGAAGCTTGTCCACCCCAAGGATAAAACACCCAGACATAAACTGAGCAACGTGGTATATGCAGTACAATGCAGTGAGCCATGTGCAGATCTGTACATTGGGGAAACGAAACAACCACTTCATAAGCGCATGGTACAACATAGGAGAATAAACACATCAGGACTAGATTCAGCAGTCCAACTGCATTTAAAAGACACAGGCCACTCTTGAAGACAGCAAAGTCCACATTTTGGACAGAGAGGACCGTTGGTTTGAAAGAACCAACGCAGGGGGTTGGACTAGAAGACCTCTAAGGTCCCTTCCAACTCTGTTATTCTATTCTATTCTAAAGAGGGCTCAAAGAGGCCATCTATGTCAAAATTGAACAGCCCTCTCAACAGAGGGGGAGGGATACGACATCATCTATCTCCAGTCTACAACACAGTCAACAGTTCCAAGAAGGCTCCACACCCATCTGCACCATTCAGGTGACCTTGACGACACAGATAAACCTCCAAGTGGCCTTAACAACTCGCTAAAAGAATGCAAATGACCAGCTGTCTGCAAGGAATATAAATCCTTCCATTCCCCACCATCCAGTCAGAGCTGAAGAAGCTTCTTGGATGAGAAGTGAAATGTCTTCAAAGTAAAACAAAGTCCTGTTGCCTCTTGAAAAAGCCTCTTTCGGACAACCATGACCTGGATGACTGAGAATCTCCATAGACATATACCAAGTTGAGGTTTTCCCATGGAACCTTGTATAAAACAATGTCATTATCATTATTGATAGTGATGGCTTGTTTGGATAAAATTACAAATGCTACAGATCAGCTAATATTATGAACTGTTCTGTTGTCCAACAGGATGTCTTTCTAATGATCCGACGTCACAAGACAACTATCTTTACAGACGCCAAGGAGTCCAGTACAGTTTATGAGCTGAAAAGAATTGTGGAGGGGATTCTTAAGAGACCTCCAGAAGAACAGAGATTGTACAAGGTATGGGGAGCTTATTATAGAAAGTACTATACCTTCGGGACTCTTCTAATAAATTACAGCATTACACCAGGACCTGCCGTTTACTAAGTTGGTGTATCAGTGCTCTCATTGATCAGTTCAGAGGTTATATTAATTTTTTAATCTAACCGAATTGCTGCTCTTAGGAGATATTTCTATCTGAAACCCTGCTAGCCTTCCAGAGAACTATGAACACCTGGCTCTTCCCCTAAGCATTGGGTTAGGATATGAGTTGAGCTGTGAAAATAATTGGTTGGTACCTGGGGGAAAGACATTTTTGTTTTTAACTTTTTTTAATGGATTGTTGTGAGGTGCCTAGAATTGTCATACAAGACAGGTGGCCATATATGTCCTGTAAATAAATAAATAAAATACTGGGTCTTCAGCACCCAGAAATCCCAAGCACCCTCAATTGTATTTTTTAGACTAGAATTTCCAGGAACTCTGCCTTTGTTTTTTCCACTGCTTAGTCTGCAGCCAGATTGTAGGGGACAAAAATCACTCATTAGCTGATTCTGATGGTCTTTTGCAATCCCAATTGTTCAAGGGAAGAGGATAGCAGTTAGGCTTCTGGATTTTGCTGGTCCTTATCTCTGTACTGAGTGTTTGGGAATTACATCTATGGCCTTGACTGGCAGCTGTTATGTAGTATATCTTGGTTTTAGTGTTGGAAGTAGCCCTCTCAGTATCCTGATCTTCATATGTTACTTTAAAATCCTATACAGTAGATACCTGGGTATCTCTTCAGTGGAATAAATAACCAGCCATCAAACAATATCCATGTAAAACATTAAGCAATTAACAACCCACAGAGTTGTATCTGATATACCAATGCAATTGGTTCACCAGCCACTTAGTCTTTTGTCCCATCTAAGAAACTATTTTTCAGTGTGCCCTAGAAAAGTGGGGATTAAAGAATCCTTAGAATTAGAGCTCTAGCCTCATACTTGATTTTTTTTAGTAAGATCAGAAATAGCAGCAAGGAGGGAGATAGCAAATTGTTTCCAGTGCATACTGGTTTGCAAGTAGAACAGTTTTAGTGAAAACAAAATACAGACTCCTTACTACAGGTATTCCTTGATTTAAGGCCACAATTGAGCCCAAAATTTCTGTTAAGTGAGACATTTGTTAAGTGAGTTTTGCCCCATTTTATGACCTACCTTATCACAATTGTTAAGTGAATCACTGCAATTAGTAACATGTTGTTAAGTGAATCTGGCTTCCCCATTGACTTCATTTGTCAAAAGTTTGCAAAAGGTGATCACATGAGCTTGGGACATAGCAATGGTCATAACTTTGAATTTATATAATGGAGTTTAATGTGTGGCTAAAGGAGTGGTGTAAAAGGGAAGGCTTTGGTTATATTAGTCATGATGTCTGCAGCTGGTCCAATGAAAAACTGCAAAAAAGATGGTTTGCATCCATCGAAGAAAGGGACTGAATTACTTGGCATTAAATTCACAGATTTTCTGGATAAACATTTAAACTAAACAGTGGGGACAGGGAGTTAATTGATACAGAACATTTCTGTCCCCAGCAATCTAAAATAGGGTTATCAGTGCATGTAACATAGATGTTTTTGTGAGTAAGAATATCAACCTTTCTGTTAAACAAAATCAAGTGAGTGCCATACCAATCAAACAGGTGGTAAGGAAGTAGGGGAAGTCAGACACAACACAGGTTATGTAGAAAGTAAACACAGGGTCAGTCACTCAAATGTCTATACACCAATGCACAGAGTATGAGGAATAAACAGTGTGAATTAGAAATTCAAGTAAATGAGGGCCGATATGATATTGTTGCCATTACGAAAACTTGGTGGGATAAAACCCACAAATGGAACATACAGCTAGAGGGATATACATTATTTAAAAGAAATAGACCAAATAAAAGAGGAGGTGGAGTTGCACTATATATAAGAAATAACTACATCTCTACAGAAATTGAGCACAACAATGATGAAAACTGCCTTGAACGCATTTGGGTCAATATAAAAGGGGGGATGACATTGTCACAGGTGTATACCATTGGCCACCCAACCAAACAGGAAATAGATTAACTTTTTGCTAGACAGTTAACTAAGGTATGTAGGAAGTACATCATAATAGTACTGGGGGACTTTAACTACCCTGACATCAACTGGGAGACAAACTCTGCACCAAGTGGAAATTCAGACAGGTTCCTGACAAACCTAGCAGACAACTTTGTCTCCCAAAAAGTAGAGAAGGGAACGAGAGGATCAGCCATATTGGACTTAATTCTCACTAACAGAGATGAAATGATGGAAGGTGTTGAAGCTACAGGAAGGGGGGGGAGGGAGTGATCATGCAACATTGGAATTCAACATTATGCAAGCACAAGCAATAAAACAAAATCAAAACTAGAGTCTTGGACTTTAAGAGAGCTAATTTCAATAAACTTAGAGCTTGGGAAGGATTCCATGGATGAGAATCCTCAAGGGGAAAACAACTCAAGAAGCTTGGGAAATTTTGAAAAGTGGAATTATAAAAGTCCAGTCTAGCACAATACCAATGAAGAAGAAAAATAACAGCTCTCAGAAGAAACCAGCATGGCTGCAAAAAGAACTCTGATAAATTGAAAGACAAAAAGGACAAGTATAAAAAGTGGAAAGAGGGGCACATAACTAGGGCAGAATATCAGCAAATAGCCCAAGCCTGCAAAGATGAAGTGAGGAAAGCTAAGGCTCAGAATGAACAAAGACTTGCAACAAAAGTCAAATATAACAAAAGTTTCTTTCAACATGTTAAAAACAAGAAAAAAAAGTCAAGGAAATGATTGATCCATTGGTGGGAGAAAGTGGCAAGAAGGTGACAAGCAACAGGGAGAAAGCAGAACTACTTAACTCGTTTTTTGCATCCGTCTTTACACAAAGGGAAAAAACAGTCCAACCTATAAAAAACAGCACCACAAAAAACAGATTAGGAACACAAGTTAAAATAGGGAAGAAAATGGTAAGTGAGCACCTGTCCACCCTAGACGAGTTCAAATAACCAGGACTGGATGGATTACACCCCAAGGTTCTGAAGGAACTAGCAGATGTGATCTCAGAACCACTGAACTATATCTTTCAAAGATCCTGGAGCACCGGGGAACTGCCAGAGGATTGGAAAAGAGCTGATGTAGTTCCCATCTTCAAAAAAGGAAAAAAAATAGATCCAGGAAACTACAGACCTATCAGCCTGACCTCAATACCTGGGAAGATTCTGGAAAAGATAATCAAGCAACGAATTAGCAAACACCTGGAGGCAAACAAAGTAATAACCAAAAGCCAACATGGGTTTGTTAAAAACAGACCATGCCAGACAAATCTTATTGCATTCTTTGACAAAGTGACAAAATTAGTGGACCAGAGGAATGCTGTGGATATAATTTACTTGGACTTCAGCAAGGCATTTGATAAAGTAGACCATAACCTACTACTTGATAAGATAGAAAAATGTGGGTTAGACAGCATCACCACCAGAGGGATTTGTAACTGGCTGACCAACTGTACTCAACATGTAGTCCTCAATGGAACTGCAGCTACATGGAGGGAAGTATGCAGTGGGGTACCCCAAGGCTCTGTTTTAGGCCCAGTACTCTTCCCACATCTTCATCAATGATTTGGACAAGGGGATAGATGGGGAACTCATCAAATTTGCAGACAACACCAAGCTGGCAGGAATAGCCAACACTCCAGAAGATAGGCTCAAGATACAGAAGAATCTTGACAGACTTGAACATTGGGCTCTATCTAACAAAATGAAATTCAATGGTGAAAAAAGTAAGGTTCTACATTTAGGCAAGAAAAACAAAATGCACATGTACAGTATATGTGGTACCTCACTCAATAGTAGTAACAGTGAGAGGGATCTTGGAGTCCTAGTGGACAATCATTTAAATATGAGCCAGCAGTCTGCTGCAGCTGCCAAAAAAGCCAACACAGTTCTAGGCTGCATAAACATAGGGATAGAATCAAGATCACGTGAAGTGTCAATACCACTTTATAATGCCTTGGTAAGGCCACACTTGGAATACTGCATCCAGTTTTGGTTGTCACTATGTAAAAAAGATGTTGAGACTCTAGAAAGAGTGCAGAGAAGAGCAACAAAGATGATTGGGGGACTGGAGGCTAAAACATATAAACAGGTTGCTAGAATTGGATATGTGTAGTTTAATGAAAAGAAGGACTGGGGTGACATGACAGCAGTGTTCCAATATCTCAGGGGTTGCCACAAAGAAGAGGGAGTGAAGCTATTCTCCAAAGCACCTGAAGGCAGGACAAAAAGCAGTGGATGGAAACTAATCAAGGAGAGAAGCAACTTAGAACTAAGGAGAAATTTCCTGACAGAACAATTAATCAGTGGAACAACTTGCCTCCAGAAGTTGTGAATACCCCAACACTGGAAGTTTTTAAGAAGAGATTAGATAACCATTTGTCTGAAGTGGTGTAGGGTTTCCTGCCTAAGCAGGTGGTTGGACTAGAAGACCTCCAAGGTCCCTTCCAACTCTGTTATTCTATTCCTATTCTATTTGAATTTTGATCACTTGGTCATGGGGATGCTACAAAGGTCGTAACTGAAAAAATGGTCATAAGTCACTTTTTTCAGTGTTGTTATAACTTTGAATGGTCGCTAAATGAACTGTTCTAAGTTGAGGACTACCTGTATTCTATCCTTTGCCCCCAACTCTATGGCAATTTGATGTGCATAGGACAGTTAAACCATGTACTAAACAGAGCTTGCAGTCTAGTTGACTAATTTCTTGATTTTAATTACACGTCTAAGTAGTAGTAACTCATGATTACCAGATTTTTTAAAAAGAGACTTCTCTTGCATCCTGGTACAAATTACCCCATTTTCCAGGATGATCAGCTGCTGGATGATAGCAAAACTCTTGGCGACTGCGGCTTCACCAGTCAGACAGCACGGCCCCAGGCCCCAGCAACAGTCGGCTTGGCCTTCAGAGCCAGTGGTGAGTGAAGTTGTTGCATGCTTCTTGAAACCAAAGAAACACAACATTGTCATTGAAGATTAAGAGCCTAAGAGAAGGAAGTGGCTTTTACTGATAACCTAAGGGAGTTGGCCAAATTTGCCTTAGAAGAATATTGTGCCTGGGGTGCTCTCTTTGAAAAGACCCACTTGCAATGGTGTAATGCTACACATAAGATGGCAGACAGCCAGGAGATGGCTTCCAGAGGTGGTGTTAATGTGTATATATCAGATATATCAGGTATCTAATTGGGTATCTAATATATCTACCGTATTTTTCGGACTATAGGACGCACCAGAGTATAAGATGCAGCTTAGTTTTGGGGGAGGAAAATAGGAAAAAGAAAAATCTGCCTACCAGGTATTCATCTGGCTAGCCTCCTTAGTCTGGTCAGCTTCAGCACATTAGTTTGCTGGTTTTTATCCCCTGCTTGGGGATAAAAAACAGCTTCTAAAGAACAACTGATCTTTGGAGAGAGAAGCAATGAGAAAAGCAGGCAAACCACGGAGATTGCTTCACTCGTTAGCGCCTTGTTAGGTCTGAAAAAAAGCTTTGAAAAAGCTACATTCGGAGTATAAGACGCACCCAAATTTTCAGCCTCTTTTAGGAGGGGAAAAAGTGTGTCTTATACTCCGAAAAATACGGTAACATATATATTAGTGCAAGCCATGTAGAACTTTTAGCACCTGCCATCTTACAGCCAATCTGGTCCAGGAGTCCCTGATCACTGACTACTAATCATGCTGAAAATTGGCAGGACAGATGGCTACCATTTTGCACTGAGGCAAGAAATGTACACAAACTATAGTAAAAGCCTTGAAACAGACTTAAGGTAGTTTTTAAAATACAGCTAGTCCTCAATTTATGACCACAGTGGGGAGAGGGATTTCTGTCACTAAATGATGTCATCATTAAGTAAGTCATACCTGAATTTATGACCTTTTTTGCCATGGCCATTAAGCAGGGGTGAAATCTAAAATTTGTTACTACCAGTTCTGTGGGCGTGGCTTGGGGGGGTGTAATGTGACTGGGTGGGTGTGGCCAACTTTTTTTTTTTACTTTTAAAAGCATTTTTTCTGCAACCTTAAGAGGTTGCAGAAAAAAATGCTTTTAGAAGCCTCTGACGATCCCAGCTGAGCTGCACGATCATCAGAGGCTTTTTTTTTTACTTTTAAAAGCATTTTTTCAGCTGAAGAGGTTGTAGAAAAAATGCTTTTAAAAGTAAAAAAACAGCCTCTGATGATCACGCGGCTCAGCTCGGCATGGGGGGGCAGGCGCAGGGATTTTTGCTACCGCTTCTCCGAACCACCCGCCGCCATCGCTACCGGATCAGGCGATCCGGTCTGAACCGGGAACATTTCACCCCTGCCATTAAGTGAATTGCCATTAAGCAAATCCAGCTTCTTCCATTGACTTTGCTCATCGGAACCCTCCTACAAAGGTTGCAAATGGCGATCACGTGACTCCGGGATGCTGCAACCATCATAAAGTAATGCCGGTTGCCAAGCACCCAAATTTTTATCATGTGACTTCATGGACCCTACAACGGTCATAAGTGCAAAAACCTACCCTAAATCACTATCAGTGCTGTTTGTAACTTCATACAGTTGTTAAACAAATGGTCATAAGTTGACAACTACCTATAAAATCTCTGTACTTTCCAGAAAAGGGAAGGGGGAGGAGAAGGATCATCCCACCCTTTTTTACGTACTTGCTTCATTAGCTGCACCCCTTTTACCCCCACATAAAAAATACAGCTCCCAGTGGTCTAGTCCTGTTCCAGAAGCTTAAATTCTCAAAAATAGACCAGACACCCCAGAATCCCTTAAGCATGAGAGTGAGATTTCATCAAAGCAACAAGTTGATGAATTTTAACATGTGTCTCTCACTGGATTGTAAACTGCTCAGCTACAATAATATGAATTATTGTAAAATGCCCTGTGCAAGGTTGCTCTTGTAAAGCATTTGGAATCTTGAGATGGTCCAGAATCCAGCTGCTAACTGTAGCAAAATTGATGATAGTTTTTTATAAAATACCACCTCTGTGTGTGTCCCCCACCCCCCAAATCAATTGGAAGGGATGGTTGTAACCTAAAAAGCCATATTAAGTCATGATGGCCCCCATATTGTTAACCTTGTGAGTATCCTTTTCAGGGAAAATTAATTTTATTTTGACAGGCCTTTGGGGAATAAATAGAATAATGTTTTGAACTCAACATAGTTGTTAAAGAGTTTGAAATCAATTGTTTGGGTCACTTTGAAAATGTATTTATTTATATCCTGGCTTTATTATTTTTACAAATAACTCAAGGCGGCGAATATATCCAACATATTTTCCTATTTTATTGCCTCTTAACTATATTTCAAGTTCAAATCACTATTTTGAGCTCAAAGTTGGTTATTGTTGACCACCGAACACTTCTGAATGGCTGGAAAATTCCATGTTGAGCTTGAAATGGGTCAACTCAACAGCCAAACCCACTTAACACACCAAAGGTTTTATTGGTTTTATTCATACTTTGTTGCCTGGACTGTCAATTTTGGCAGAAAGATGGGCATAAATATAGTGATGAAATAAATTTTATCTCAGATGGGAAACAAGCCACTAATTTAAAAAAAATCATGGAGTTATAGAGAAGGAAAGCAAGTAGGATTGCCTCAGGGATAACAACTATTTTTTCCCCTAGGTTTGCATGCAACCAAAAGAAAGATATTAGTAACATTACTTACACCCAAGTATCATAGAATCATAGGGTTGGTAGTGACCTTGGAGGTCTTCTAGTCCAATCTACTGCCCAAGGCAGGAATCCTCAAACAATCTTGGACAAATGGTTGTCCAATCTTTTCTTGAAAAGCTCCAGTGATGGATCAGCCACAACTCCAGGAGGCAAGTTTATCCCACTGCTTAATAATTCTCACTGCCAGGAAATTCCTCATTTCCAGGTTAGATCTCCCTCTGATGAGCTTCTACCCGTTGTTGTTGTTGTTGTTGTTGTTGTTGCTTCTCCTACTCTCAGGTGGTATGGAGAAAGCATATCTTCCCTGTAGCAGCCCTTGAAATGTTGGAATACTTCTCTGTGTTAAGGTTAACATATCTAGTTCCTTTAGCCGTTTTTAATAGAATTTAGTCTGCAGACCCCTTATCTTTGTTGCTCTTCTCTGCACCCTTTCTAGGGCCTCAGCATCTTTTTTGCATTATGGTAACCAGAACTGGATGCCGTATTCCAAATGTGGCTTCATCAGTGTGAATGGTGTAGAAATAAAATGCTTATATGCTGCTTCTGCTTAAGGATTAATCAGGATTAAGCGGTCACCGCTTTGGATTTCTCATCTTCATTTTTGGTTTGGGATTTATAGTAGCCAGTAATGTAGCATAAAACAGTACCGTTCCAAGATGATGGTGTCATACATGTCTTTCTCCCCCTTCAGAAGATGCCTTTGAGAACCTCCACATCGATCCCTTCTCCAGCCCCCCAGAGCTCCCAGACGTGATGAAGCCCCAGGACTCTGGCAGCAGCGCTAATGAGCAAGCAGTGCAGTGAAAGACCAAGGCTAGTGGAGTTTGCTGCACAAGCCATGGTATCCTTGAACCCTCTTCCCCTAGCCTCATCTGACACGGAGAAAGATATGACATCATCCCTTGTCTCTGATCCTGGTTTCCCTTTTAGCCTTCCTCTTCTAAGCAAGACTACGTGTCACCCTTCTAAGCCCAACCTCACTCATCTGACAGAGCTGTTTTCACTTTGGTTTGGAAAATAATAAAAGGTCAGCTGTTTTTTTCCCTTTTGTCTTGTGTTATATGCCTGTGCAGTGAAATGTTAAGGATATAGTTGTGAGATAACCAGGACTGGTTATGAAGCAGAGCATAGAGTTTTGCACACGGAAACGGTTCTGAGAGTAATTGTGAACAAACTGCATACAAACTGGTTTTTAAAGTATTTTACTTATAGAGCAAGGCAAAATCATAGTCCGTTTACCAATCTAAGTCTTAGCCATGCATAACCAATCCAGAGATACAAAACTTCTTACCGGTTCGTAGAACGATACATGAATCATTCAGGAACAATATTAAAACAGTTCATAAAAGCAGTAATAAATAAACCATGATCAAATTGACCATGTAAAGAGATCAAAGATATTTGCAACATAGCAGCAGGTAACAATATGGTGTAATGTCCACACTGACCACAATCAAGCTCTCCTTAAATACAGTTGCTACAGAGCTCATCCAATCAGGATGCAGAATGACTCAGCAATACTCTTAAAGCTATATTATACATGTTCATACTATAAACATATAATGTTGGCTTATATATTACCTGGCCAACTAGTTAGGCAATTACCATTTCCTAACAAGGGCCTTAGGACAAAGGGGAGGTGATGTCATGACAATTATTCTATAAACATTTCTGCAACAATTATTCTGCTCATGTCTTTATGTCAAACTGTCTTTCCTGCTGTCTTAAAGATGAAGACAGCTAATCTGTAATTAAATACGCTATTGACACTTTCTAAGGCAGCCCCCAAAGTGCTTTTTTTTCTTTCAAGAGGCAACTGGATTTTCTTTCTTTTTTTTTTTTCCATCATCCAAGAAGTGAAACGTCTTCAAGGAAAAACAAATCCAGTTGCCTCTTGAAAGAAAGAAAAAAAGCACCTTTGGGGCAACCATAACCTGGTTGACTGAGAATCAGTCTTCTAAGGCAGCTTTCGTCAACCTTTAACTTTCCATTGTGTTGGGATTCCATCTTCTAAATTTTGTAGTCATATGAGAAAATTCACTGGGAAATGTGAATTTCTTATTGCCTGTCAAGGCTAAGATAGACTTCTCATATCTTCCCATTAGGGCTCTTGAAACTGCTATATGTAATCACATGTCATTGCAACACCCATGCAATTAATCCTCTCATGATCAACCTGGTGCCCTCCACACATCTTGGGCTGCAAGTCTCACAATCCCTTCCCATTAGATGTACTGGCTGAAGCTGATGGAATTGACATTAATATACTTAGAGGCAGGGCTGGAATGCTCCTGGTTCGGACCGGATCGCCTGATCCGGTAGCGATGACGGCGGGTGGTTCGGAGAACTGGTAGCAAAAATCCCTGCCCACCCCCCATGCCCAGCTGAGCCGCGCAATCATCAGAGGCTTTTTTTTTTACTTTTAAAAGCATTTTTTCTTCAGCCGAAAAAATGCTTTTAAAAATAAACAAAAAAGCCTCTGATGATCGTGTGGCTCAGCTGGGATCGTCAGAGCCTTTTAAAAGCATTTTTTCTACAGCCTCTTCGGCAGAAGAGGTTGTAGAAAAAATGCTTTTAAAAGTTTAAAAAAAAATAAATGGCCACGCCCACCCAGTCACATTACACCCCCACAAGCCACGCCCACAGAACCGGTAGTAACAAATCTTACATTTCACCACTGCTCAGAGGGTACTCAATTGCCTACCGGAGCCTACTTTATCACTGTAGTATTGCTCACTCAATCTCCTTTTTTTTTTTTTACTAATTGTCTGATCTAGATTGCAACTTGAGAGCTTAGTCTGTGACACCAAAGCTGATGACTCTACCAAAAGGTGGCAACAGCAGCAGTTTCCTGTAGTGCCACGGTCTAGATGAGATGTGTTGTTGTTAGTTACGAAGTCGTCTCCGACCCATCACGACCCCATGGACAACGTTCCTCCAGGCCTTCCTGTCCTCTATCATCCTCTGGAGTCCATTTAAGCTCACGCCGACTGCTTCAGTGACTCCATCCAGCCATCTCATTCTCTGTCGTCCCCTTCTTCTTTTGCCCTCAATCTTTCCCAGCATTAGGTTCTTCTCCAGTGAGTCCTTCCTCCTCATTAGGTTGCCAAAGTATTTGAGTTTCATCTTCAGGATCTGGCCTTCTAAAGAGCAGTCAGGGTTGATCTCCTCTAGGACTGACCAGTTTCTTATGGTCCAGCTTTAACAGCCATACATTGCAACTGGGAAAACCATAGCCTCAGGGGTGAAATACAGCAGGTTCTGACAGGTTCTGGAGAACCAGTAGTGGAAATTTTGAGTAGTTTGGAGAACCGGCAAATACTACCTCTGGCTGGCCCCAGAGTGGGGTAGGAATGGAGATTTTGCATTATCCTTCCCCCAGGAGTAGGGAGGGAATGGGGATTTTGCAGTATCCTTCCTCTGCCACACCCACCAAGCCACACCACACCCACCAAGCCACGCCCACAGAACCGGTAGTAAAAAAATTTGGATTTCACCACTGCATAGCCTTGACTATACGCACTTTTGTTGGCCGGGTGATGTCTCTGCTTTTTAGTATGCTGTCTAGATTTGCCATAGCTTTCCTCACCAGGAGCAAGCGTCTTTTAATTTCTTGGCTGCAGTCCCCATCTGCGGTAATCTTGGAGCCCAGGAAAATAAAATCTGTCACTACCTCCATTTCTTCCCCATCTATTTGCCAGGAATTGAGAGGGCCGGATGCCATGATCTTAGTTTTCTTAATGTTGAGTTTCAAGCCAACTTTTGCACTCTCCTTCTTCACCCGCATCAAGAGGCTCTTTAGTTCCTCTTTGCTTTCTGCCATTAGAGTGGTATCATCTGCATATCTGAGGTTGTTGATATTTCTCCTGGCAATCTTAATTCCAACTTTTGATTAATCTAGCCCCGCCTTTCTCATGATGTGCTCTGCATATAAGTTAAATAGGCAGGGCGACAGTATACAGCCTTTCCGGACTCCTTTCCCAATTTTGAACCAATCAGTGGTTCCGTGTCCAGTTTTCACTGTTGCTTCTTGACCCGCATATAGGTTTCTCGAGACAAATAAGATGGTCTGGTACTCCCATCTCTTTAAGAACTTGCCACAATTTGTTGTGATCCACATGTCAGGGTTCCAAGGAACACCCCCAACGAAATAAAGCTCTGAGGCCTGAGGTTCCTCAAAGTTCAAATTTATTAGAGATGTCATGTTGGCACATCTGGGAAAACCCAAATCTGAAAGCTTCCAGGTTTTCTCCACCCAGCTAACAGTTCACAGCCCTGCCCCACACCCACAAGTTCATCACATTGTCCAATCAACTCTTCACATTCAAACTGGATACAATCTTCCGGCAGTCTCCATCAGACGCAGGCAAAAATCCTTGAATATGGAATGTTGTTATGACTATCTTTCTACCGCTCCAACAACAACCCCCTCCCAACTTCCCCAGTTAAAATATGTGGCAGTTAAGAAGCAAAAAAGAAAATTGTCTTCCAAAACTGACAGGCTCCCCCCCCCCCCCCCCAGGAAAGGAACATCCTAACTCTTCACCCACGTGGCTTCAGACAAGGGGTATCCCTTCCAATGACCCAAATATTGCAAACATCCCCTCTGCAATCTAGAGTCCAAAATCTTCTTCACCTCATAATGAGTCTCACCCTTCACCACAATCGGCTTTGGGAGAGCAGCAGGTTGAAGTCTCAATTTAGATCCCACAGCAGGCTTTAACAGGCTGCAATGGAAAACAGGATGAATTTTTCCCAGTATGCAAGGGAGATTTAACTGTACAGTCACTGGGTTAATCACTTTCACTATGGGGAAGGGACCTAAATATTTTGGTCCTAACTTCTTACTCTTCAAACTCAAACGTATGTATTTGGTGGAAAGATACATGTGATCTCCCACCCGAAAGGGGAGTTGGATAGATCGGTGTTTGTCTGCTTGCTTTTTGTATGCTTCGGCCGCTTCATTCAGGGCTTTTTTGGTATTCTCCCAGCCTTTCTTTAATGACTCCATCCATTCATTCAGAGTCATGGAAGAAGGCTGTTCTCTCGGCAGTTCTGGCATAGGGACAAATTCCATGTCGCTCGTAATCTGAAAAGGCATCAGTCCTGTACTACTATGCACCGCATTATTGTAAGCCACTTCTGCGAAAGGAAGCAAGTCAGCCCAATTATCTTGCTGGTAATCCACATAACATCTAATGTATTGTTCCACCATGGCATTAGTGCGTTCTACAGCTCCGTTGGTACTCGGATGGAAAGCCGAGCTAAGCCCCTGAGATGACCCAATGGACCTCAGGAATTCCCTCCAGAACATAGCGGTGAACTGAACTCGATTGGAGATCACCCGTTGCAGAACTCCATGCAGCCGGTAGATCTGTTTGAGAAACATCTTGGCTAATCTCTTAGCCGAGGGAAGTCCAGAACAAGGAATAAAATGGGCCTGTTTGGAGAACAGGTCTATCACAGTCCATATGTGACGAAAAGTGGGGTTGAGGGGTACCCCGGACCGCGAACCAGCTCATGAGCAAACACACTGAGACTGAAATGAATCCGACAAAGGAGTCTTGTATAAAAGTATACGGTTGGTGACCCGCGGTGTAAGGATGTTGGGAGAGTGACTGCTGCTCCTCAACTCCTCTAAGCGCTGTGTTTTGGGGATCCCTTTGGGGGCGCGGAGCCCGGAGAGCCCCGCGGACAAGAGGGCGAGCCGGGCGAGCGTGACAGCGGATCGCAACGCCGATTGCAACGACTGGGCGGCTCTGTCGAACCCAGCATAAGCGAGTCGGCCAGTAAATGGCCGACCTGAAGCTGCAGTAACCGACAACTAGAGAGGAAGTGACGGAGAGCGGAGGCTACCGTGTCAAACAGTTTAATACCTTTTTTCTGCGATCGCAAAATTGTCATCAGAGAAAGGTGCCGGTGGAGTCGGAGGAGAGGTGCTCGGAGAAGGAAAGAGCGGCGTGTTGAGATAGAGAGCCGATCGGAGAGCGGAGCGGCCGGCGGAGGAGGCGTGGGAGACGAGGCGGCGAGGATACACGCGCGAGGGAAGACGGACGAGAGGAGCTGAGATTTTGGGATCCAAAACATTAGATTTGCTGCAGCTGGAAGAGGAACGGACAGAGGACTACGGACCCTTTCCTGGTAAACTCTGGGACCGGAAGCGCAGCCATCGCAGAGGCTTCCCTGAGGAACAACTGAAATAGCTGACTCATTGCCTCATAGACAGCCCAGCACTGAGAACACACCACAGAGGATATGATCTAGTGAACTGTCACTCGCTTCTTGCTAAACTTCTGTAGTGAATGTGATATTCTGATATTTTTACTTAATCTACTAAATTATCAAATTACGATAGTGCATTTAACATACTTATCACCTTATATTAACACATATATTCTATAGAACATATATATATATATATATATATTACCCTATATAGTCACTGTACTTGCATATTATTGCTATTTTCATTCTCATTTAATTTATATCTATAGTAGATTGATACTGCTTGAATAGAAAACGGTTTTTATATCTAACATAATTAATAGTGTTGATCTTATATGTGATTATCTTGTTTGGAATTAACTAAGGAACTAATTAAGAATTAATTAAGAAAGTCATTTGATTATAGCACCTACATACATCTCCCTAAGCAAGCTTATAGCAGATACTAAACTATTATTGAAACTACTTTAAAACTGATATATATCTAGGCTATACTAACAGAACATCCAATCGGACTCTCTGATAAGGTTAAGGGAACTATCAATTAAAAAGAGGCTTAAGATAGGTGCTGAGGAGGGGCTCTTGAACATATTGTGGAGAGTGTCACTGGATGGTTATCTGGAGAAATATAGAGAAGATATTAAGGAAACAAAAGTCGACCTTAAAGGAAATGGCAAGCCTGACTTCCACTATTGCCAAAACTGGGAAAAAGGTTCCATCTAACCCAATGTTGTCAATGTCGTCTCCAGCTACTCAGAAATCTCTAGAAGGTTTACAGAAAATGGATAAGCCCCCAGTAACCCCTACATTGCAAACAGTACAATCCTCCCTCCTATCAATCCAAGAAACCATGCTAGCAATGCAGGAAAAATTATTGAATAGTCACTCTGAGCTAAAAACGGATATCCATGCATTGGATTCAAAAATGAACGAGATCCAAACCTCCATTGCTAAGAATGAAAACAGAATCCAAAAAGTAGAGCAAAGGATCGAAAAAAATGAGAAGAAATTGGATACAGTGGATCAAACCCTATCGGCACAGAATAAGGAAACGGAGGACTCCCTGATTCAACTCAAGATGGACAGGGCCTCGTTCTATCTCCGCTTTCAGAACATCACAGAAGACAAAGAAGAGGACCTGGGAGATAAGATGGCCGAGCTGATTGCGGAGGCTCTCCAACAAGACAAGCAGGAAATAATCAGGGAGATCGACGAGGTCTATAGAGTCCAGACTAACTATGTGAGGAGAAACAGGCTCCCAAGAGAGGTCCACGTACGATTTGCCAGGAAACGGGTGAGAGATATACTCTATAATTTAGCAAGGGAAGAACAAATTGTCTACGGAGGAAAAGAGATAAATGTCCTTAAACAGATCCCAAGAAGAGTGAGGGAAAGGAGAAAAAATTACAGATTTTTAACAAATCAGCTAAACAAGAGAAATATAATATTTCGCTGGCTCTTGCCAGAAGGAATGCTAATATCATGGCAGGGGAGAAAAATCAAAATCGATAGCTTAAGTACAGCCCAAGATTTTCTGGATCAACTAAGAGGAGGGGAAGAAGAACTACCTAGCAAGGAGGACATAGAAACGGCGAACACAGAGGAAGAAACATCTCAAGAACAGAGCACAAGGGAAGATATAGAAGACGGGAAAAAAAAGGAAGACACAGAAGATAAATGGAAAAGAATTAGACCAGTAAGACAAGCAACCTTAAAGGCAAACAAAAACTAGGAATTAGACACCATGTTTGGGATGGACGGTATTAAAATCTTATCGTTAAATGTTAACGGCTTAAATGAACCAAAAAAGAGGAAATTAATATTGACATAACTAGCTAAACAAAACCCTGACATAATTTGTATCCAAGAAGCCCATATAAAAAGAGAGGAAGCATATCGTATAGAATACCCCAAATTTGGCAAAGTATTTCTGTGACTAGCTGAAAAAAAGAAAAGGGGAGTAGCTATATATGTTAAGAAAGGAATAGAAGCTGAATGCAAATATAAAGATGAAAAAGAGAGAATACTAATAGTAGAAATAATGAGAGGCTCCTCTAAAATAATGTTGGTTGGGGTATATGCCCCAAATAAAAAACAAGGGAAATTTTTTGATAAATTACACGAACAACTTGTTAAATGGACACAGAATGAAATATGCTTGCTAGGGGACATGAACGGAATTGTAGACCCGAATAAAGATTATAAAAGTGGCAAAATCAGGAAAAATAAAAGATTTCCCCTACCTAAAAGCTTCTTTGATCTAATCGACGAAATAAACCTAATAGACATGTGGCGTACATTACATCCCCATGAAAAACAATATACATTCTACTCGATCCCACAGAACTCTTGGTCCAGAATAGACATGGTATGGGCCACTAGGAAATTAGGACTAGAAATTAAAAAAGTTGAAATATGTACAAATACCTGGGCGGACCATAAGCTGCTTGAAATTAATTGGCAAGGTGGGAACAAGAAGAAACAACCGAGATGGAGCCTAAGGACAAATTTGTTAAACGATAAAGAGTTCCTATTAAAACTAAATAAAGAAATTAAACAATTTTTCGTAGAAAACAGGGAACAAGGCACGGCAAGAGAAATCGTCTGGGATAATATGAAAGCCTACGTGAGGGGGATAGTCATCTCGCATATGGCATTTAAAAATAAGATAGAACGAAAGGCCAAGGATGGTTACACTAAAACCTTAATAGAAACCGAAAAAACTACAACAAAACCCGGGAGACGAGGCAGCCAAAAAAAGGTGGCTGATGGCGAGACATAGAATGAACATGTTGGACCAGGACGAGATAGCACAAAAAATAAAGAGATCTAAACATTACTGTTTTGAAAATGCCAACAAGTCGGGAAGATGGCTCACCTATAAATTAAAAAAAGAAAAGGAAAAGAATCAGATATTGGCACTGGAAGATCCTAAAGGTAATTTTTTAATAAAGGAAGAGGAAAAACGAGAGTACATGAGGGAATTCTATGAAAACTTATATAAAAATGAAAAAATCGAACCAAACAAGGTAGAACAATATCTGATGGACGCCAGCCTACCCCAAATTACAGAAGAAGAAAGAGAAATGTTGAATAGAAAAATTACAGCAGAAGAATTAAAAATAGCTCTCTCCAAAATAAAAAAAAATAAATCCCCAGGCCCAGACGGCCTCCCTGGGGAATTCTATGTAAAATTGGAGGAAACATTAAGTTTAGAGCTATTAGAAATATTTAATGAGGCCCTGGTTGGCTCAACAATCCCGGATACTTGGAGGGAAGCATACTTAACGCTCATTTTGAAAGATGGTGCCGACCCAAAAAGAGTAGCAAATTACAGGCCAATTTCTCTTTTAAACTCTGACTACAAACTGTTCATGAGCATAATAGCTGAGAGAGTAAAAAAAATTATAAATTCTTGGATTCATACGGATCAGAACGGATTCCTCCCTGGAAGGCAAATTAGAGATAACTTAAGAATAGTATTAAATACCATAGAATATTACGAACAGCACCCTGAAAAACAGCTCGCACTAATGTTTGTCGATGCCCAAAAGGCCTTTGATAAGCTAAACTGGAGTTTTATGATAAATCAAATTAACTTAATGGGATTCGGGGCAAATTTTAGGAAGATGATCCAAAATATTTACCATAAACAGAGGGCCAACATATTAATGAATGGAGATAAGACCCAGGTATTTCAGATACAAAAAGGAGTAAGGCAGGGATGCCCCCTATCCCCCCTACTCTATATTCTTGCATTAGAGGTGTTGTTGACAAAGATTAGAGCCACCAAAGAAATTAAAGGACCCAAGGTAAGGAAGGAAATTTACAAGACACAAGCTTTCGCAGACGACGTAGCCCTTATCATGGAAGACCCACTAGAAACGGGACCAAGAGTTTTACAAGAAATACAAAAGTATAGCCAAGTGGCAGGCCTCAAACTTAACAAGGAAAAAACTAAAATAATAGTGAAAAATATGACAGATGCGCAAAAAAAGGAATTGGAAGTTCTATTAGGTTTCCAGGTAGTTAAAAAAGTCAAATACTTAGGAATTTGGATCACCGCGAGATACTCATCACTGAAAGAGGACAACTTCACCCCATTGTTACATAAAATACATGAGGAACTTAAAAGATGGGAAAAACTAAAACTGTCTCTGATAGGGAAAATAGCGGCAATTAAAATGAACATACTACCCAAAATTCTATATCTATTTCAAAATATCCCACTAAACCTGGATAAAAACTTCTTCCTAGATCTGAATAAATATATTAGAAATTTTATATGGGAGGGAAAGAAACCGAGAATCTCACTTAAAATATTACAGGGCAAGAGAAAAATGGGCGGATTTGGACTTCTGGACTGGGAAGCCTATCAAAAAGCAGCGAAATTAATTTGGATTAAGGAGTGGGTAATGCTACGGAACAAGAGAATCCTGACGATAGAAGGGCATGACCTGCAAGAAGGCTGGCATGCCCACCTATGGGATACCAAAAAAAAGAAGAAATCGTATTTCCACAAACATAAAATTAGAGAGACCCTCATACAAACATGGGAGGAAGTCAGACAGAGAATCTACGTCAAAGTCCCAAATTGGCTCTCCATTATGGAGGCTTTGACTGCCCCAAACAGGACAGAAATCAATAAATTTGGTACATATAAAGACATTCTGGATGAAAATGGAAAGATTAAACCTCTAGAAACTCTAAGAGAACACGGATTCAAGTTAGAATGGTGGAACTACTGGCAGATAAATTCAAGATTCCAGAAGGACAGGGACCAATTCGGTATTGAAAAGAAATACGGAGATTTCGATAAAATTATATGGGGAGCGGATAAAAAAATGTTAACAAAAATATATAATTTCTTATTAGATGAGGACAAGGCAGAGGCCATTGCAAAAAACCAACTGAGTATCTGGGAAAAAAGTTTTGGATATGGTGTTAATTTTAATGATTGGGAGGAGGCTTGGAATAGAAACTTCAAAATGACAAAATCAGCAACATTCAGAGAGAACCACTATAAAATGCTACATAGATGGCATCTAGCGCCTGCTAGACAAGCAAAAATGTTTTCCAATCTCTCACCCACATGCTGGAAATGCGACAAAGAGGTCGGTACCTACTACCATATGTGGTGGTCCTGCCCAGAGGCTAAAAGGTTCTGGTCTAAAATACGACAATGGCTATGTGAAATATTAGATCAAGACGTAACATTATCTCCAGAACTCTTCCTCTTGGGTATAGTGGGTGATGGCCTAAACAACAACAAAACTCAGCTTATAATCCAGGTAATAACTGCGGCTAGATTGGTGTTTGCGAAACTCTGGAAAAGCAAAACCCAACCATCAGAAGAAATATTAATAAATAAAATATTAGAGTGCGCAGAAATGGCAAAGTTAACGAGTGCGCTAATAGATGATGAGATATCCAAACATCATGAAGTATGGGAAAATTGGTATAACTGGTTAAATAATGGGAATAGAGTATGATTTGTTTATTTTGTGAATAGATACTGTGAAATGTACTTATGTACTTATAGAGTGTAAATATAACGATGGAGAAAAAAAGATAGCTTAGGATGATTAGATATATGATAGTTAACTTATAAGAACACTGTATCTCTGAATAACAAAGAGATTCTGTAAATTTTCTTTTTTAATTTTGTTAAAACTCAATAAAGTATTTTTTTTTAAAAAGTATAATTTAATTTAAAATACTTTAAAAGACACTGTGCCTTTAAACACCACATTAAAAGCAAAGTCTTATCTTGGTTATGTGAAGCCAGGCTATCTCCCTAGATTCCTCTCCACAATACCGAAACAGTTCACAAGAGATAAAGGTTAACATGATGAAAGACCGCTTCGGCGTCGATACATCATCGAGGCAAATGAAGGGTAGCAGCAAAGACTTCACAACTAAAAGTCACCTGAGGGAAAAAACAGTTCAAGCAGCAACGTGGCTTGAAAGTCTGTGTGAAGAAGAAAAGTCCAGCATGGCTCAAACGTTGGCTTGTGTGCTTCAAACAGCAAAACACAAGCATCCGTGGGAGTATCTCAGCAGCAGCATCTGGAGTCCTTATCTGCATTCTTCTCCTTCTGCAGCGTTGTGCTGAGCTCTTGCAAAGAACTCTGCATATAGGCCTAAGAGCATTTTTAGGCCCGAGTAGCAAGCGAAAAGGTCCTTGCTTATATGGGGAGTTAACCTGCAATTAACTAGGGCGGGGAAGGCTTGCAGGTAATTGCAACAGGAGACTGCTTGATTGATACCATACTGATTGTGGCTAATCAAGTAGCCGCAGCAATCCTGGAAACACTCGTGACACCATATTACAGTATTTCCGCCACTTTCCGGGAACTCTACTATAAAGTCCAAAGCTATTTCTTCCCACGGGCGGCTGTGCTCAGCTACCTGTTGAAGCAAACCGGGAGGCTTCCCCGGTCTTGTCTTATTGCTGGCACATGTGGCACAACTTTTTACATAGTCCTCCACATCAGCTTTCATCTTTGGCCACCAAAACTGCCATCTAATCAGATGAAGGGTCTTTAGAAATCCAAAGTGACCAGCCAATCGAGAATCATGGCTACGCTGGAGCACCAGGAGTCTCATGCTGTTGGGGATGTAAATTTTCTAACCTTTCCAAGCTAGTCCATCACGGGTTGTCAAAGTGTCTCGATTGTCGGCTAGCCATGGATCAGTAGATCGTGCTGCCTTCAAGTTGGCAGTTAGCTTCCCATCAATGGGATCAGTCCGCCTGCTGGCCTGACTCCGGGTAGTGACTTGCGCTGCACTCTGTGTGTCCAGGATGATTGTATGGATGACATCCTCCCTCTGACTGTCATATCGGGGTTTCCTTGAGAGGGCGTCTGCAAGCAGGTTCTTCCCCCCTGGGATGTATTTCAGCTTGAAATCAAACCGCTTAAAGTACTGCGCCCAAAGGACCTGTTTGGGCGAGAGCCTTTGTGGGGTCTTTAAGGCTTCGAGGTTTTTATGGTCTGAACATACTTCAAAGGAGATCTTGGCTCCCTCTAGGAAGTGCTGCCATGATAGAAGGCTTCCTTCTCCCATACTGCCCATCTCCGCTCAGTGTCTGTGAGTTTTTTGGACACATATGCGCAAAAATCCATGCAGAGCCTCATCCCTCCATCTTTCTTTTCCTTAAACAACACCAGGGCGGCTACTCTGGATTTTGCAGGTTGGATGAACCCTCAGGCTAGGTTAGTATCGATGTACTTCCTCAGCTCAACCATCTCTTTTGGGGTCATTGAGTACATCTTTGGTTTAGGGAGTTTGGCCCCGGGCTTGATCTCAATTGCACAGTCAGTGTGGCGATGGGGGGGAACGATGTTGCATTCCTCCTCACTGAATGCTTCAGCCAGGTCCCTGTATTCCTTGGGGACCTGGGGAGTCCCAGGTAGGACTTCGATGGCCGTCATGGCAACCTCTCGTTGGTGGGGCCCCTGAGGGCTCATCTCAGTGGGTTCAGCTTCAGGAGGGATGGGCGGCAAGGGCCCCACCCCTATCATGACTTTTCAGTAGCCGTCCTCCCATTTGATTGTAGGGGCCCATTTGTCTAGCCAGTCCAGTCCCAGGATGATTGACTCTGCCATTTTTGGGTCTACTATGAATCGAATGAGTTCTGTGTGGATCCCTAGTTCCAATCTGACAAACTGAGTCACCCGTGTAGCAGGCATGCCACCTATTAAGGTCCTGTCTACTTGCTGAAAGCATATGGGGTGGCTCAAGAGGTGTGTCTTTATGCCTAGCTGCTCAACAATGGAGAAGCTAATTAAGCAACGGGTGCAGCCGGTGTCTATTACTGCTGCTACCTCTCCATGCACCCCTGTCTCTGGCACTGTCAGCTTGACTTTGACCGCAAAGGGATGGATGGTCCCAATTACCATTGGGTCGTCTTCGCTGCTGCTACTGCTGGCCGGCTCAGGCAGCAGGTCTTTGGTCGAGGTCTCTTCGCTCTCTCCAGGGGGAGGGGAAGTCTCGACTGCCTGCTGGGCAGTCTTGCAGTCGTTCTGGCACCCCCCGGATTCCACAGGCGGTTCTGACTTCTTGATCAATGGCTTCTTTAAAATAATGCAGAAGTATTCTGTCCGGCCAATGTCCAAGGTTCCCCGCGACCCGTCTAAAGTCCCATACGAAGTCCTTTATGGGTTGATTTCCTTGATTCACCACCTTTATCTTGGCTTCACTCTTGTTGATTCAGTCTCGGTCTTCGAATCGGACCTGGAGCAGCTCAACAAAACCTTCAGCATCATTTAATTCAGCAACCCCCTCATTATGCAGCTGGGCTATCTAGTCAGCAGCATCTCTCTCATTCATCCCCTTTGAGATTGCAGATACTAAGTCGCGATCTGTTTCGTACTGCTTTCCATACTGATCTATATGAGCCCATACTCAGCTGAGGAAATAGGCCAGTTTGGTAGGCTTACCATCAAACATTGCTCTAAACCGTGGTGGTGGGGCCCTTGCTGGTGGAATCGCCACGGTGACTGGGGGCAGGGCAGGGACCTGTTGGGGTGCTGTGGCGGGCAGCAGGGTGAATGCCGGCGGCTGAACTGGAACCTGCGGCGGCGGCGGTGCTGCTGGCTGCTGGATCAGACCCCATGGCAGTGCTGGGATCGTCGGGGCAAATTGGGCCCATGGTGATCCCATAAAAGGGGGGGCAGACAGCGCTGACGTCCACTGGCACTGGACCCACCCCTGGCTGGGATAGAATCCCCAGCCTGTGAGGATAAATTCCGCAGGGGGTAGCATGAAGGCAGGTTGATGAGGGCCGGATACAGGACGACATCCAGGCGATCATTCTTTCGGTCCCATCTCCGGGGGTTGGATCAGGCTGGCAACTTTTCCCGGAATCCATCTCCCTGGACCGAGCGCCTAGGCCCGTGATGGCGAACCTATGGCACGGGTGCCACAGGTGGCACGCGGAGCCATATTGGTGGGCACGCGAGTGTTGCCCTAGCTCAGCTCCAGCGTGCATGTGCACACCAGCCAACTGATTTTCAGGCCTTCTGGTCCCACCGGAAGTCAGGAAACTGGCTGTTTCTGGCCTCTGGGAAGGCCTCCAGGGAGGATGGGGAAGGCTATTTTTGCCCTCCCCAGGCTCCTAGAAAGCCTCTGGAGCCTGGGGAGGGGGAAAAACCCTGGCCCACCGTTCCATCACATGCCAAAAGCAGGGGGAAGTGGGGGGGTCACGTGCGCATATGTGGGAGGGCGGAGCACATTGAATTCTGGATGTGGGCACCCGCACCCGCACCCGCACCCACGCTTTTGGCACATGACGGCAAAAAAGGTTAGCCATCACTGGCCTAGGCTTTGCCTCGCCTCTGCAGCTTCAAGGGCTCGTACCACGCCTTCAGAAGAATACCGGGTCTCGATAACCCTTCCGGTATGTGCTCCCATGGCTCCCTCTGCAATCTCCTCTCTCCCTTCCATCTTCGCACCACCCAAGCTTTAGGTTGGTGCTGGGGCTCAGCACCCCATTCAGCCCCCTTTTGGGGTGCTGCTTAGTTATTTAGGAGATTCGGCAGTTAAGAAGCAAAAAAGAAAATTGTCTTCCAAAACTGACACCACACAATCAAAGGCTCTAGCATAGTCAATGAAGCAGAAGTAGATGTTTTTCTGGAACTCCCTAGCTTTCTCCGTGATCCAGCATATGTTGGCAATTTGATCTCTAGTTCCTCTGCCACTTCGAAAGCCTGCCTGTACTTCTGGTAGTTCTTGATCCACATACTGCTGGAGCCTAGCTTGCAGGATTTTAAGCATAACCTTACTAGCATGTGAAATGAGTGCAATGGTGCAATAGTTTGAACATTCTTTGGCATTGCCGTTCTTTGGAATTGGAATGTAAACTGACCTTTTCCAATCCTGTGGCCACTGTTGAGTTTTCCAAATTTGCTGGCAAATTGAGTGTAGCACTTTTACTGCATCATCTTTTAAGATTTTGAATAGCTCAGCTGGAATACTGTCTCCTCCACTAGCTTTGTTGTTGCTCAGATTTCCTAAGGCCCATTTGACTTCACATTCTAGGATTTCTGGCTCGAGGTCAGTGACCACCTCATTGTGGTTATCAGGGATGTTAAGCTTGTTCTTGTATAGTTCTTCTGTGTAATTTTGCCACTTCTTCTTAATCTCTTCTGCCTCTGTTAGGTCTCTGCCATTTTGGTCCTTTATCATGCCCATCTTTGCATGAAACATTCCCTTCATATCTCCAATTTTCTTGAAGAGATCTCTGGTCCTCCCTATTCTATTGTTTTCTTCTATTTCTTTGCACTGTTCATTTAAGAATGCATTCTTATCTCTTCTAGCTATCCTCTGGAATTCTGCATTCAACTAGGTGTATCTTTCTCTTTCTCCCTTGCCTTTTGCTTTCCTTCTTTCCTCAGCTATTTGCAAAACTTCCTCAAACAACCATTTTGCTTTCTTGCCTTTCTTTTTCTTTCGTTTTAGTTGCTACCTCTTGTACAATGTTGCGAACCTCCGTCCATAGTTCTTCAGGCACTCTGTCTATCAGATCTAATTCCTTAAATCTATTTGTCACCTCTACTGTATATTCATCAGGGATATGATTTAGTTCATACCTGAGTGGTCTAGTGCTTTTCCCTACTTTCTTCAATTTAAACCTAAATTTTGCAACGAGAAGGTCATGATCTGAGCCACAGTCAGCTCCTGGTCTTGTTTTTACTGACTGTATAGAGCTTCTCCATCTTTGGCTGCAAAGCACATAGTCAATCTGATTTCTGTGTTGACCGTCTGGTGATGTCCATGTGTAGAGTCATCTCTTGGGTTGTTGGAAAAGAGTGTTTGCTATGACCATCGTATTCTCTTGACAAAATTCTATCACCCTGTGCCTTGCTTCATTTTGTATTCCAAGGCCAAACTTGCCTGTTATTCCGGTTATCTTTTGGCTTCCTACTTTAACATTCCAATCCCCCATGATGATAAGGACATCATTTTTTGGTGTTAATTCTATAAGGTGCTGTAGGGCTTCATAGAACCGGTCAATTTCATCCTCTTCAGCACCAGTGGTTGGGGCATAGACTTGGACTACTGTGATATTGAATGGTTTGCCTTGGATTTGAACTGAGATCATTCTGTCATTTTGGGGATTGTATCCCAGTATTGCTTTTCCTGCTCTTTTATTGATTATGAAGGCTACTCCATTTCTTCTGAGGGATTCTTGCCCGCAGTAGTATACCTGATGGTCATCTGAATTAAATTCACCCATTCCTGTCCATTTTAGTTCGCTGATTCATAAGATGTCGATGTTCAGTCTTGTCATCTCTTGTTTGACCACGTCCAGATTCCCTTGATTCATGGATCTTACATTCCAGGTTCCTATGGAGAAAAAATCTTTACAGCATCGGACTTTCCTTTCACCACCAGATGCATCCACAGCTGAGCGTCCTTTCAGCTTTGGCCCAGTCGCTTCACTCTTTCTGGTGCTACTAGTACTAGCCCACTGCTCTTCCCCAGTAGCATATTGGACACCGTCCGACCTGAGGGGCTCGTCTTCCGGCTTCATATCTTTTTTTTCCTTTTGGCACTGTCCATGGGGTTTTCATGGCAAAGATACTGGAGTGGGTTGCCATTTCCTTCTCCAGTGGATCACGTTTTGTCAGAACTCTCTATGACCTGTCCGTCTTGGGTGGCCCTGCACGGCATAGCTCATAGCTTCATTGAGCTATGCAAGCCCTTCGCCACGACAAGGCAGTAATCCATGAAGGGGTCATCATGGAGACATAGCATTAATACATACTGTGTGTGCAGTTTGTATTATTTTATTTCCCTTTCAACTATCTCTTAAAATAGAACTCTAAAGAGTATAACCCAAGAGCTGCAGCCTGCATCATCCTTTCTGTGATACTCAGACCCTTTGAAGGGTGGGGATTCTTTTGAGTTTCTCAAAGTTTTTAAAAGGCAAAGTGGATCCTGGATCTCCTCAGACTTTAATGTGCTCAAAGCTTGATATAATCCTGAAATTGATAGAAATTGAAGACCTCCACCATAAATCACCTTATGTCTTACCTAGAGGGCTTATGACAAAAGAGGTGAAATTTACCACTCCCTAATAATCTCTTGGGTGTTATAATAACTCAGTTCCTTTTGCACCACATAGAATTCATTACATTTTTCATGAAGTATAAACAATGGTCAGTCTGTAACAGAAAAATATTTCAGAAAGGTATTGCCTTACAATCTTGAAGTCAAGCAATGGCAGAAAGATATAAAAATAATAGCTGAGAGTAGAAGGAGTAAAACTGATGATCTGCTGCAACTCACAATCTTTATTCTGAGAAAACGTCTACACTCACATACATTAGCACAAATGGGACTTCATGGTTGGCTTTTTCTGTTGGCAAGAAGTTTGTATGATGTTTAGATAGCTGTGTTGTCCATCCAGGGGTGTTCAGTGATCTAAGGACTGATTTAGATGGGATCAGATGTTCTTTTTTCTCTCAAAAAGTAAGAACCTCCTGAACTCTTTGAAAAAGTTCTGGATCTGCCCTTCTACTAATATCATTGCCTTACCAATTAAAATTCCAGCAGCACTTCCCACCCCCACCCCCACCCCCCACACACATACGACACAGACACATATATCATGGTTCCTCAACTAGAAAAGATAAACAACTCAGATCCCCCCCCCACTCCTCTAAACATCCATATTCTTCGAGGGACACTCTATCATTATTTTGTTTTGTTGATGGCCTTACTTGGGCCACAAAAACATTAGAACCCATGTTTTGGAGTTACTATTAGAAGTAATTTTATCATGTTGCAGGAAAAAAACGGGACCAGGCCAAGCTCTTCAATGCAGGAAAAAGTTTATTGTGCATGGTTCAAACAGCCCAAAAGCAAACCAAAAAGTCTGAACCCCGAAGGGTTCTCCCAGGCACATTTTTATGCAGTCTTAGTATGTATACACATCAGGGAGTGTTACATTTCACACGTAGGAGCTAACCTCCATCAGTCTTACAAACATCAAAGACGGGTGGGAATAATAAACACTTGCTAACATATTCATGTTCTCTGTTCAGGATCCTAAGACACAACAAAGGGAGATAAGAGGCTGGAAGACGCCTCTAGAGTAATAAAGGAAGCGGCATTTGTTATCTAGGGATATACATGACATTTAGGGTGCCCTAAACAATGAGGAACAGGATACATTTGTTTTGGGTCACCTCACCCTTTCAAAGGAGGCCCCTTCGTCAAATATCTTCGTCATCTCAGCCACCTTTATCGGCACAGAAGAGGGAAGTTAGCCTTAACCAAAGTTTCAGGATTATAATATTTTAAGTTATAACCAATATCCGAATTTGGGCTACCTCAATCAAAATTAGAATCCCTACAGATTAGACTTTGTAATACCTTAATTTGGGTAAGAGGATAAACTTTTCTACCACTACATAGCTGTACGCAGTGTCAAGTAATTGGAAATTGGCTGATCTGTGTCACTGCGTTCTTGTATTTCCCAGCTGAGCTCTCATTTTTGGACTAATAGACTTACTGTAGTTTTGCCAAGTTTCTTATCTCTCAGTATTAACTGCGCAAGTGCGCATTCCTTTTCTAGCCTTCTTAACTCCTTTGTTCTCTCTGCCAAGAGGTCCGGCAGGAATGCTGCCAAGATGTAGCTCATTAATTAGGTAGTAAGAATTTTATATTTTTACTTTTACAATAAAATGAGTTTTTTTAGAAATACTTCTTTGGGTTTTATTTTCTTAATGTATACTTTCAAGGAGAGCCACGGTCCAAACCTCTAAACCGGGGTGCGATTATCCCAGAGCCAGGATGGGATCAATCAACTCCCTGACACCTGGTAGCAGTCGGACGGTTCAAAGTTATGGCTTTTTCCTTGTTTGTTACTTCTGGTAAGACCTCTAGGCTAGTTAGCTAGAATGATTAATTTGTGACTGCAGAACACTAATTAGTTATCTACTAACATGCCGAAGAAGAAAAAAAAGGCAAAATGAAACAAAGATCATTCCTTATAAGTGATGTGATTTATCTTTCCAAAGAAGAGCAGGCAGAAAGGAGGTTTTCAAATTTCCACCCACTTGCTACAGCTACATGCCTGGAACTGGAAGGGACCACAGGTGAGGAAACAAAAATGCTTTCGGAGAGGCTTGAAGATGATGAACTACGACTGAGGTCAGTAGCCATTTCTTCTCAATATGCGTGCTCCCAATCTGTCCTCCCAGAAGCCCAAAGTTTTGAAATGCTTGGTGCAAGGCCAAAGTTTTCACAAACCGCGGAGAATTTTTCCTCCCACACACAGAGAGAAAAGATTTGTTATTCTCCTCAAAGCTCTAAGCAAGCTATTAAAAGTTATTGTGATCTAATACAATTTTATGAACACGAACTATCCCAGGCAAAGATGGATTTGTTTATGCTTGAGCAAGATAAGGGAGAGCCTCGTGACTTAAAAATCTCTAAAAGCACCATTTTGGCTTCTTTTTCAGAGCCAAAGACACACCCCCTGGTGGATTCTGTGTCAGGCCAATTAAAACAGAGAGCAGTGCACACGTCACATGAAATCCTCCCTGATCAAATTACAAGTGCCACGCAAGCAGACCTGCCCGAAACTATAGGTGCAGCACCATCTGCTGGCGAAAGTAATTTACAAGAGGAAGCTGAAAGGCAACACAGTTTACATGAACATTTTGAACTGTTGCAGCAGACATTAGCAAACATGTCCTTGGCTCGTTCAAATATTCAAGCTGAAATGCCACAAGTGTTTCCACAGACCCGATCTTCTACACCCCCTGGTGGTGTTGGTGTCTCTATAGATGGAACACAAGAACGCTTAATGCAGCAAAGGCAAGCTCAAGCACAAATGGCAGCTGGAATGCAGCAGATTCCAATGCAACAGCAACAAATGCCTGCATATGTGCCTCCAATGGCACAACCAAGACCAGCTCCTGGTCCATCTCCAATGGCACAGCCAGCATATCAAATGTATGTTCCTCACCAGGCATTTTCTGTTGCCCCACTAACTGGTGAGTCCAAACTAAAAATGTCAGGACATAATTATAAAGCCTGGGTCAGTGAGATTACACTATTGCTTCTCAGAGAAGGCACTCACTGCATGATTTTTAATCCTCCTGCTCAGCCATGGACTTTTGCTATAAGAGACTTAGAGATTAGAGCTCGCACAACATTATCGATGTCCATGGATACTGAACTGCAGGTCACTTTTCCGCCTAATACAACAGCCCTGCAAATTTGGGCCCAATTGGAAAATTGCTACAGGCCCGTTTCAATTGAATCTTCGTGTTTGCTCATGTCTGAGCTCCACGGTTCGAGATTGAAACCTGGTGATCAAATTGGAGGACATTTGACCAAACTGAAAGGAATCAGAACAGAATTGAGAGAAAGAGGTCATAATATTGATGATATTCAAATGATCAGCATTATCATTAACTCATTGAGCTATGAATGGAAAGATGCTGTTACAAAAATTAACCAAGTCCCTATTGCTCAATGCACAGTGGACAATATATGTAGACTTTTAATTGAAGAAGAAGCATTCATGTTAGCCACGCCACATTTGAGAGGACCACCCGCATCAAGGGCTCCAGTGAGGCGTCCCTTCCGAGGAAGGGCCTACGTTCCAAGGATGCCAAGATGCAACATCTGCAATCGTGTGGGACATGCCACCCCAGATTGTCCCCAACGAGCTCCAGCTCCCATCTCATACCAGCCCAGAAGAACAGACTCCAGAGGCAGAGGCAAAGGCGGAAGACAAGGTCATCGTGGTCCAAGACGTGATCCACAAGCTCCACTTGCTACATTGGCTTTAACCAACGATCCACAACCTCATCCAGAGTACGATAGACGGCTTTTGTGGACTTTGGACAGTGGTGCAGCATTGCATGTTACCTACAGAAAGGAACTTTTCACAGAGATGCACGAGCCTGAACCTGAACTACATGAACTTTATTCTTTTTCCAATCATCCTTGTCAGGTCAAAGGAAAAGGAACTGTTTATGTTGAAGAGCTCGATACATTCATCCCTGAGGTTTATTACATACCAACAGCAAATAGCAGTTTGCTTAGTCAAGCCCACTTATCTAGAGCTTTAAAGTTCCAGGTTCACCACCTCGAGAAAGCAAGTTACATAGTTAAAAATGGAGATATTGTTGCTGAAACCATGTTTATTGGTGGTGTTTATTACTTAAAGACAAAGCCTAAATCGCAAACACAGGCAAGTATACAAACTCCAAAAAAGGAGAGCACGGACCCAGAGAGAGATGTTCCAGAGAGAGATCCTGTTGCTACTCCAAAGGCTCCTAAAGCCAACAAAAAGAAAATTAGGAAACAGGTTGCTCAGAGCAAGCCTGAGGTTCCTCATAAAACTGTTAATGTTGAAAATTCACTAACTGGTAAACCTTTGCATTACAGGTGTATCCATAAGTGGCATAGAAGATTGGGGCATGCCAGTTTCCGTGTTCTTAGGAAAATGCCGGAGTTCGCAAAAGGTTTGGATCTAAAGGGATGTAAGGTGTTTTTGGATTGTGCTGTCTGCAAGAAAGCCAAATCCAAGGCAGCAGCCATTCCCAAACGCACTACATGCCTGTCAACACGCATTTTTGATTTGGTACACACTGACATAGTTGGTCCTTTTCCGCCAACACTTGGTGGTAGAAAATATTTTTTAACAATTGTTGATAATTACTCTAGATATGGATATGTATATCCTATGAAAGAAAAATCTGAGACCTTTCAGATCTTTAAAGACTTTTCAGCTCTTGTGTCTACCCAACACCAAGTTCGCATTGCCAGAATCCAGAGTGATCGTGGTGCTGAATTCATGTCTCAGCGTTTCCAGGACTGGATGCGTAAGAATGGAATTCTTCATCAGACTTCGGCTCCTTACACACCTGCTCATAACGGAGTCATAGAACGACGACAAGGGGTCCTGCAAACCATGATGCGTTGTCTCCTAGAAGACGCCAACCTTAGTATGCCATACTGGGGTGAAGCTATCAAATATGCAAATTACATTGTCAACCGTACTTGGAGCAGTGTAATAAATCAGACTCCTTTCTTCATGATGTATGGTTACAAGCCCGATCTCAGAAACCTCCATATTTTTGGTTCATACGCTATGGTGAACATTCCCTTAGCTCAAAGAAGAAAAGGAGGTCCAGTAGCAAAGAGACTGAGATTTATGGGTATTGATGATAACTCAAAATGGAGCAAATTTATTGACTCCAGACATGTAATTGTGATTTCCTAATCCGCTAATTTTGAGGAAAATGTTGACTGGTCCAGGATTCATTCTAATGATCCTGGAGTTTATTTTCCTAGATATGATGTTGTTGATGCCACGCAGCCTGATGACCAAGATTCACAGGCAAATGTTACATCCACTAGTTCTTCTCAACCTGATGTTCCGTCTTCGCAAGCCATGGATGCTGATGCTAGCGACGAATGTGAGGACGAGGATGAAGCAGAAGAAGAATGGACTGTTGTTCCGAGACGTTCCAAGAGGGCCACAAAGGGAATCCCCCCACAACGATTTTCGTGAAAACTGACAAAAGCACCCTTGCCTTTGATTTGCAATGTTATACGTCCACCTGATACGTTCACACAAATCAAGCATCTTCCTGATTCAGAGCAAGAAAAGTGGTATGAGGCAATGAAGGTTGAAATGGACAGTCTAAAGAAACTTAAGGTGTTTACGCCTGCAAAACCTCCAGCAAACAAAAGGGTCATTGGCACTCGATGGGTCTACAGAATCAAAAAGAAACCAAATGGTGAGTCATTGTACAAGGCCAGACTTGTAGCTCAGGGTTTCGCTCAACGTTATCCTGAGGACTACACAAATACCTACTCACCGACAGTCAGAACTGAGAGTGTAAAAATTGCTTTAGCAACTGCAACTATTCTTGGTTTAGAAGTTTTCCAGTTCGATGTGGACACGGCTTATCTACATGCTGACCTAGATGAAGAGATCTACGTGAGACGTCCTCCAGGGTTCCGACAGCAAGAAGGGGATACCTGGTTTCTACAAAAAAGTCTTTATGGTCTGAAACAGTCTGGTTTAATGTGGTACTTATGTCTTACTGACAAACTAAATTCAATGGGCTTTATTAAGTCCGAAACTGATGAGTGCGTGTTCATTGTTTATATTGGTCCAAATAAGCAGATGAGTGAAAGTTTTGCCAAAGCTTTGCAGAGATACTTCACATTGAAATCTTTAGGTCATATTAGCACTTATTTAGGTGTTCAGATTGACAAAACACAGAGGGGGTTTAGTCTTTCACAAGAAGATAAAATTGAACAAATTTTGCATCATTGCAACATGAAGGATGCTAACACAAAGACACCCATGCAAACAGATTTTCACAACTTGACACAAGAACAGAGTCCTGAGTTCGAGGATCAAACACTTTATCGTTCAGTCATTGGGTCACTGTTGTACATTAGTAGTTGGACCAGACCCGACATTGCACTTAGTGTTAATCTCTTGTCACGACACGTAGGTAAGGCAAAACAGTTTCATTGGACATGCATCAAGAAAATATTGAGATACCTAAAGCACACTAAACACATGAAGTTATTGTTAGAACCAACACATACTGATTATTCAGAGTTATGTTGTTATGCAGATTCTGATTGGGCGAGTGATAAGAAATCACGTAAAAGTACTTCAGGTTATATGATGTTCTTAAATGGATGTCCTGTTTATTGGCAAGTGCGTAAACAGAATTTTGTTTCTTGTTCATCTACTGAAGCTGAATATGCTTGTGTTTCAGATGCATGTAATTCTCTAACTTGGTTTGATGCTTTGGTCACAGATATCTGGACACGTCCGATCCGACCAATCACCGTGATGGAAGACAATGAATCGGTGGTTTATATTTCTGAATCACATTTCACAGGTTCTAGGTCCAGACACATTGACATCCGTTATCAAAACATAAAACAATTGGTGAAAAAAGGTTTTGTTAAAATGTAATATGTATCTTACACATGATCAAATTGCAGACATCCTCAACAAACCACTCCCAGCAGCTCAACACGAGTATCTGCGTAAGAAGACATGCCTTATTTGATGATGTACCTGATGTTCGCTCAACTGGCAAAGAAGGGGATTGTCACTGCGTTCTTGTATTTCCCAGCTGAGCTCTCATTTTTGGACTAATAGACTTACTGTAGTTTTGCCAAGTTTCTTATCTCTCAGTATCTTTTTTTTATTGAAAAAGTTTTTCAAATACAGATTTTTCCCCCTTTTCCCCCCTTCCCCCCACATATTATATATTTCATAACTCAAGTTAACCCCAAAATACAATTCCCCCCTTTCCCTCCTCCCTCCCCAACCACCCCTCTCCCCCCCAACCCCTCGGACTTCCACTATATAAAACCCTAGTAATCCCAAACACAATATATATTACTCATCCCCTTCCTATTCTGCCCCCTGCATTCAGTTCAGCGTTACCATATTCGTCTAATCTCCCTCAGCTGAAAGCTATGTGATATTTTCTGGTTTGATATTTATTTTGTACATAATCAATCCACTTCTTCAATTCCTGTGCCGGAAGTCCCCTGTGCATACTTCTCTTGCGTATAATCCTTTAAGAAAGCTGAAATCTTCGCCATTTCTGCAAATCCGGCCATCTTCTGGGTCCATTGATCAATAGTAGGCAAAACATCATAGAGGTCCGGCAGGAACGCTGCCAAGATGTAGCTCATTAATTAGGTAGTAAGAATTTTATATTTTTACTTTTACAATAAAATGAGTTTTCTTAGAAATACTTCTTTGGGTTTTATTTTCTTAATGTATACTTTCAAGGAGAGCCACGGTCCAAACCTCTAAACCAGGGTGCGATTATCCCAGAGCCAGGATGGGATCAATCAACTCCCTGACAAAGAAGGGGATTGTCACTGCGTTCTTGTATTTCCCAGCTGAGCTCTCATTTTTGGACTAATAGACTTACTGTAGTTTTGCCAAGTCGTTATCACTATTAACTGCACAAGTGCGCATTCCTTTTCTAGTCTTCATCTTACTCCTTTGTTTTCCCTGCCAAGAGGTCCGGCAGGAATGCTGCCAAGATGTAGGCTAATTAGATAGCAAGAATTTTATATTTTTACTTTTACAATAAAAATGAGTTTTCTTAGAAATACTTCTTCGGGTTTTATTTTCTTAAAGTATACTTTCGAGGAGAAGCCACGGTCCGAACCTCTAAACTGGGGTGTGATTATCCCAGAGCCAGGATGGGATCAATCAACGCCCTGACAATCTGCATCTGTCAATCCTTGCAGAAATGGGCCAATTACCTGACATACCACAAGCCAGCACCTTAATATGTAATGATTTTTCAGATTTCTTTAAATCTCTTGGATTCTATGCAGTGCTGTACTTCATACTTAATGCCAGTTTCTAGAGATAGCTTATACCAGATTCAAACCTTTTATAGACATTATGTAGAACCCCTTTTCTAGAATACCAGCATAAAGATTATTTTGAAAGTATTCTTGTTTCAATGAAAGAGGCAAAAATAGTTGTGGTGACTCTAGGCTTTTTTTGCCTAAACAGTTTGACCCAAAAAAACATTTGGAGTAAAGATGCTCATTAAACTACATAAAAACATGTTCTGAGATTGTCTATGAATTTGGGGGTAGGTTAGTTTCTATTCTCATGGACATTGACGCAAGTAATTTCCTTTCTCGGAAAGACATTTTTTACAATACAGTACTGAACTTAAATATATTTATTATAAATACAATTGCTATTATTAACCCTTTACATTTTAAAAAGTCTTTAAAAAAAATTAAAAGATAAAATGTGGCAGAGACCCTATTGGGTACCCTGGTTTTAGATGACCCATCTTCAAAAACAAATTAACTTCTGTTCTCGCTCATAAAATTGGTTTAGCATAGTGTGTGAGGGACTGACTCCTGAATAGATGTCTGTGTATATTATTATGGGCTATTTCAGGTATTATATTTATATGTTGCATTTTTACCTTCATATCAATCCTGTATCTTAAGTCTGTGTGTAATTGGTTTGTAGCCCATGAATTCCATAGCTAAATATACCATTAAACCCCAATTCTTCTCATCCCCAGGCCAAAAACTCTGTTGCCTTCCTCTCATAATTGTGGACAAAGAGTTAAACTCCTGTTTTGTTTCCAAATTCATGAGATCATGTCACACAATTCCAAGTTCTCATTTCTTGTGTGTTTTGTAGAGGAAGTGTTCCCCTCTGTTGTAAATACAGGCACCAGGGAGGGCCGGAACAGACCAGACTAATATTCACATAAATCTGTAATTCAGAAATTAATCTCCCTCATACTATTCTTTAACTCATTTTATGAGTGTGAAGTGAACAGAAGTTAAATTGTACTAGGGGCGAATCATCTAAACCCAGGGTAACCAACAGGCCCTCTGCCTCATTGGAGTTTTTTAGTTTTATATATTGAAACAAGAAGGTAGCTTAGGAAAAGGGTGGATGATACTAGATTGTCCAAGCTTGAAGATTTTAAGCCCTTATTTTGCTGCTTTGGTGAAACCAGCATATTGTTCAGACTTCTCCCAACTAGCTAAATTAGGGTACAACTCCCCTTATCCCAGGCCAGTGCAGATGCCCATATTGGCTGGAGAGCTTGAGGGAACCAGTTTGGAGAAGACTTAAACTTCTTTTTTCCCCTCTCTCCTTCCCTCATCCCCAAGCAACATGACATTATTCAGTTTTCCCTTGTGGTTTCCTGAACGTACAAGAACATCTTATCTGATGAGGCAAGAGTGCTTTTTATCTTTTAAGGAAAGCAGGCAATGTTGTTTACAGCTAAGAAACTAGTATCTCAGCTAACGCTCTGTTAAGACTTTTTAATGATAGGCAGTTGGGCATCTGCTTGTGGATTTTCCAAAGGCATTCAAATAATCAGTGTGGTAAGCTGAATGCTGGATAAGATGGGCTTTTGGGCTGATCTATCAGGACTCTCCTTTCATTCTTAGGAGAGACAGTTTGGGAGCTACAGACAAAATCCCCCCCCCCTCTTTTTGCAGAAGTAAGGTGACTTCAGGGAAAAGGGAAGTTTAATAGTATGTGGGCAGTCTGTGGATGCATCACAGCTTTGTTGCAAGAAATATTTTAGGAGAGAGAGAGAGAGATTACTTTCTAGTATGTCAGACAATCTAGATAGGGAGACAATCTTCAATGTCACAAACAGAAGAGCTCTTTCTATTATCTAGACTTGTCACTTTAAAAATTTTAAGGAGGCAATGGGTTTAAAGCAAGGCTACTTCTGAACACAAAATATATATTCTGAATATGTTGGGGTTTTTTCCTTTTGATTCAGAGATATGAATTTCTTCCTTTCTCTCCCCCTTCTCTCTCTCATTTGTTTCCCTCTCTTTTCCCCTCTCTCTCATTCTCTCCCTCCATCATTTTCTCATTTCTGTCTCTCTTTTTCTCCCATTTTCTCTCTCATTTCTCTCTTTCTCTCCCTCTCATTTGTTTTTCTCTCTTTTTCCTCTCCCTTTCTTTCTCTCTCTTTCTTTTTCTCTCTCCCTTCTCTCTCATTTGTTTCCCTTTTCCCTCTCTCTCATTCTCTCCCTCCAGCTCTCTCATTTCCCTCTCCCTCTCTCTCTCCTTCTCTCTCTCTCATTTGTTTCTCTCTTTCGTCTCTCTCATTCTCTCCCTCCATCATTTTCTCATTTCTCTCTCTTTTTCTCCCCTTTTCTCTCTCTCATCTCTCTCTTGTATGTGTGCGTGCACGCACAAGCAGGATACCCTCTTGGGCCAGGATTACGGCTGCAATGGCGACTCCTCCTCCCGCTGCTGCCACTGTGCACTCAGGTGAGCAGCCGGCCGCGCTGCGCAGGAGAGCTGGAGCTCTTCCCTCCCTGCATCTGGCGGTGATGGCTGCTCCTCCCCATTCCCCTCTTTCCTGAGCCGACACAAAGGGGACCGTGGCTGGCGGTGAACTACCCGCGAAGGACTTGGAATCACAAAAAGCAGCCAGTTGCGGGCAGTGTGGAGAAAACGCTAGGGGTGCTTCAGCTGCATGGCTCTGCAGAAAGGCTCATGCCTTCTCGGGGTGGAGAGCAGGTTGCGCGACTAGGTCGGGCCACTATCTCGGGGCGGAGAGCAGGTCACGCAACCGGGTCGGCAGGGAGCTGCAGGAGAAGGGGTCAAAGAGCCACATGCGGCTCTGGAGATTCGGGTTGCCGACACCCGCACTACACCATACCTACTTTCCACATACTAATTTAGGATTTATCAAAATATTTCTCTAGGATTTCTAGACCAGAAACAGAAATAGAGAGCCCAAATTGGTTTAGTGATTAAGGCACCAGGCTAGAAACCAGGAGATTGTAGGTACTTGTTTTAGGCACAAAGCCAGTTGAGTTACCTTGGGCCAGTCATTCTCTCTCAGCAATGGCAGATCACTTCCATAATCTTGTTTTGCCAAGAAAATGGCAGAGACTTGTCCAGAAAATTGTCCAGAATCAACACTGACTTAAAAGCACCAAAGAAAACAAAACAAAAAGCAAAAAACAATGGATAGAGTTTTTGTTAGACCATCAGCCAGTTCCTTTAATAATAAGAAGGAACTTCTTATTAATTGTAGAAGAATGCAGAAGAAAGTTTTTGTTTTGGCCTAACAAAAACTCTATCCATTGTTTGGCCTTGGAGATTTGAATTCAATAACAGTGAGTACTTTCAAGTACCCTTAAACCTTTAAGCTCAGGCTGATGTTCTGATGTTTCAGCCTGGTCCTCAGTTCATTGATGGAATGAATAGTTATGTTCTTAGAAGTCTATACTAAAAGAAGAGGCCAATAATTCTCTCTCTTTATTTTGTTATGAACTTACTAGATTTATACCTTATCTTACTTCCAGGAGCTAAAGCAGCATAATTAACTTTCTTCCGCCCAACAATAGCGCTGTGGGAAAGGTTAAACTGAGAAAGTGTGACTGACCCATAGTCACTCAGTGAACATTTATTGCCAAAACCGGACTTGAACTCAGGTGTCCCGGGATTATTTAGTTGTCATCTTTGCTGAACAACTGTTTATTTTCTTTTCCTTCATTTTGAACATATCTGATGTTCATTCTTTGCATTTTGTCTTAATTCATCTGATCTTTAATAAATCTGAGAACATCACTACCATATTGAGCTACTTATCAGTATTCTTCCTTGGTGATCTTTCCCTCTTTCCATTTCCTGCTTCTTAAAATGTCTTTTTGCACTGCAGGATATGCACAGCTAACTCGGCAGGTGCCATTGAACATCAGGTATTTTGGAACTCCAGTGACAGCCTTTCGTGGAGGGAAGTAAGCAGTGGGGTACCACAAGATTCCATCTTAGACCCAGTACTCTTCAATATCTTGATAAATGACTTAGATGAGGAAGTAGAAGGAGAACTCATCAAATTTGCAGATGATACTAAGCTGGCAGGAATAGCCAATGTCCCAGAAGACAAGCTCAAGATCCAGATGGATCTCGACAGACTTGAACACTGGGGCCTATCTAACAAAATGAAATTCAATGTAGAGAAAAGTAAAGTCTTACACTTAGGCAAGAAAAACCAAAAGTACACATACAGATTAGGTGAAACCTGGCTTAATAGCAGTAACTGTGAGAGGGATCTTGGTGTGCTAGTGGACAATCAATTAAATATGAGTCAGTAGTATGTGGCAGCAGCCAAAAAAGCCAATACAATCCTAAATTGCATTAACAGAGGGATTGAATCAAGATCACTTGAGGTATTAATACCACTCTATAAAGCCTAAGACCACACCTAGAATACTGCATCCAGTTTTGGTCACCACACTATAAAAAATGTTGAGACTCTAGAAGGAGTACAGAGAAGAGCAACAAAGATGATTAGGGGGCTGGAGGCACAAGCATATGAAGAACGGTTGCAAGAACTGGGCATGGCTAGTCTAGTGAAGAGAAGGACCAAGAGTGACATGATAGCAATGTTCCAATATTTGAGGGGCTGCCACAGAGATGAGGGGATCAAGCTATTTTCCAAACCACCCGAAGGCCAGACAAGGAATAATGGATGGAAACTGAACAAGGAGAGATGCAACCTAGAAATAAGGAGAAATTTTCTGACAGTGAGGACAATTAACCAGTGAAACAGCTTGCCTTCAGAAGTTGTGGGAGCGAGACTTCCGTTGGGACAGCGACATCGCTAGACGCTTCTTTTTGAAGTGCCAGCCCAGGGCTCCGTAGAACTGCAAAGAACAGCGACTATCAGCTGTCTTGCGGTTTGGAAACTTTCCCCCTGGTATGAGGGGGGAAGGTGAGTAGACAGGTGGGGTAGAGCTCCCTGAGAGTGCCAGATTTTTCCCATAATCTGGCGCTCGAAGATGAGAGCTCCCCGTTAAGCCTGTCAGTACTCCGGACCCTGGATGCCTCTGCTTTGCAGAGCTAGATGTCGTTACCATCCCAGTAATTAACTTCAAACAACTACTTTCTGAATAAATCTGGCGGAGCACAAGCAGCATGAATGAAACAGCAAGTATTTTTTTTTTCTTTCTAACTCCAAAGATTTACTCTCTTTAAAAGATTTTTTTTAAGCTGAAAGTGAAAGCAAGATGGCGTTTGAGTTTTAACGGGGCGTGAAGAAGTGAAAGTTAAAAGTAATTATTGATAAGCCCCTGTTTGAAACGTAAAACTCCTTTTTGAAAAGTGGATGAAACAAGAAAGGAATAATTGAAGCAGCAATACAAATTACTCTTTTTTTCTTCTTTTTCTTTTTTTTCCCGTCCTTCTGGAAGGGAAGGAAGAAGGGGGGCAGGATGGCTGGTCTTTTTGAAAGCAAAGAAAACAAAGGAGGGTTAATTAACCCTCAATGGTCTGACTTTGAGGAAGCTTTGAGCTCAATTACCTCTGCTTTATTGAAAAGAATTGATACTATATTTCAAGCTTTTCAAGCTGGAAACAATGAAACACATGGAAATACTGAGTTGCAATCTAGCAGTGGGGGATTGAACGAAGAGCTGGGAGATGGAAAAGTACAACAGATCACCGAGGAGAGAAAGATGGAGGCTGTGCAGAATAAGGAAGAAATCTTGGAAGCTGATGAGATTTTGGTTACACAAATTTTTTCTTATAAAAACCAATCTGCATTTAAAGAGCTGTTTCCAAAAGAAGTTATATTTCTCCAAAAATTTTATATTATGCAATCCCAAAAATTGCAAAATTTTACTGGAGTTAAAAAAGGCAGAGGGTTCAAAGTTAAAAAGAAAGTTCGTAAAAAGGAAAAGAAGAAAGATTGGAAAAATGGAAACTAACCCTGCTTGATGAGATGATGGTCCTTAAAAAGTATTGTTTAGCAGTTTAAAGATTTTGAACTTGTGGGAAAAAAAACAGACAGCAGTTTAATGCCAGTTATCTAAGCGATGAGCGACGATGAGGAGGCAACCTACAGCGGTATTGGATTATTTTGAGAAGAATAAACAGATCACTGCAATGCTGGTGGGTTGGGCTGTAAAATATGCCCTGACTTGAATGATTTGGAATATTTTATTAAGGACTGCAATAAATTTGGATTTAATGGCAATTGCAGAAGTTTTATTGAATATAGTAAATTGGAGTCTCCTGACTGATGGTAATAAATATAAGGCAAAAGGACTATGGACCTAGGGCAACTGCAGTTGATCTGGTGGTTTCCCTAACACGTTTGATGAATTTATTAATCTAATTTTTGACTGGATTTGATGGATATTATTTCAAATACAATTATAAAGTCACTCGGGGGGTTTTTTTATATAAAGAAGCAATTTTTATTTAGGTGGGTAGATGCAAATGAATGAAGATTTTCTAAATGCTGTTGGAGGATGTGAAGACAAGAAGATTAGCAACCGGTTTAATCTAGTATGAAGAATTTAAACGTTTGATATAGTTAATAAATGATGTTTTTAGCTGATTTGTTAATATGTATTGATAAACTAATAAGAGGTTTGATTATTATTTTTTTAATTCAAAAAAAAATTATTTTTTGTTAAGTGCTTTAATTATAATTGGACCTTTATGGTTTAAAAGTGGAGGACGGAAGAGTTTATATAACATTTTATTTTAAATTTGGGGTTTTTGAATGAGGATTTCTTTTTTTCTCTCTCTCTCTCTTTTGTTTTCAATGAAAAAAGTTATAAAATATCTTGTTAAATTGTATAGACCTAATAATTTGTTAAGCATTAAATAGCTAAATTGAGTAAAGATAGGTTTAATTAGGTAATCCTTAACTGTTTTATTAGCTGTTGTAATTATGAATGGATATTAATTTTGTTGAATGAGATGGAATAAGAAGAAAGAAGACTTGCTTTCCTTTTATCTATTTGTTTATTGATTATGATTATGATAAGTGTGAAATGGAGTTTTAGAGAATTTGAGCTGTATTCTATTTTATTTTGTATTTGCTCTGGGAAGTCGGGGGGGCGGTTGGGGAGGGGGGAGAAAATGTATGTAAAACTTTTAAAACTTTTTCAATAAAAAAAAAAAGAAGTTGTGGGAGCTTCATCACTGGAAGCTTTCAAGAAGAGACTGGACAACCACTTGTCAGAAATGGTATAAGGTCTCCTGCTTGAGCAAGGTCCCTTCCAACTCTGTTATTCTGTATTTATCTTCTTCACAGATATTCCATTGGAGAGGCCCACAGTCTGATTCAACAAATGTGTTGTTCATACGGCATTACTGAATCACTTTGTTCTGCTCTTTTTTTTCCTTTCATTTCCTTGGCTAGGAGTATTCAGTTCAGTATTTGCAGCCAAGAAAAGGTGGGGGGTAACTACTGAGACCTGGCAAAGAAGATGAGGCAACCACATCCTGCCCAGAGCCTGAGAACAAACTTGAAAGCCCTCATGAGCTCGTCTGTGCTTAGTTTGTTACTCCCTCCCTCTTGTTTGCAGCCTCCCTTGTTCAGTTGGCCTCTCGTACCCTTGCTGCAAGAGCCAGAGGGTGAAGGTAGGGGAAAGAGAAACAAAAAAGACATTGCTAGGAAGCTGGTAGACAAAGCAAGAAAAATGTTCTAGAGAATACAATTCTGGGTATTCACTATCAAAGTCTGATTATAACATAAGGTTATGGAAGTGTGTCATGGCTGGAACAAAGGAGATTTCTGAGGACCTCTGAAAAACAGTTGTTGATGCTCACCAGGCTGAGAAGTGTTAAAAACCTATTTCCAAAGAGTTCACTAATCCACAGTCAGGCAGATGGTTTACAAATGGAGGCAATTCAGCATCATTGTTACCCTCCCCAAAAGTGTTTGACCAACCAAATCACATCAAGAACAAGGTGTGTAAGATTTTGGAAGATCTCAAAGAAGCCCACAGTAATGTCTAAGGAACTAAAGACCTCTCTTACACTGACAATGTCGGTGTTCATGAGACTACCATCAGGAGAACACTGAACAACAATGGTGTGCATGGCAGGCTTGTAAAGAGAAGACCACTACTTTCCCTTGCTGCCCTTTGCAAAAGACCACATGGATAGGCCAGAAGGTTATCAGAAGAATGTTCTGTGGACAGGTGAGACCAAAATAGAACTTTTTGGCTTGAATGGAAAGCAATGTTTGGTGAAAGCCAAGCACTACATTCCACCTGAAGAACCTTATCTGTGAAACATGGTATCATGGTTTGGAACAACTTTGTTGCCTCTGGACCATGACTGCTTGCCGTCATTGACGGAACTATGAATTCTGAATTGTATCAGCAAATTCCACAGAAAAATGTCAGTGTGTCTGTGCATGAACTGAAGCTTAAGAGAAAATGGATTATGCAGGAAGACAATGACCCAAAGCACACAAGTTGTACAACCAAAGAATGGTAAAGCAAAAGAAAGTCAATATTTTGTAATGGCCAAATCAAAGTTGGAGCTTATCCAGATAGTGTTTTTAACATCAACATCGTGAGTGGGAGGGGCAGATATGGCGGGAGCAGGGGGCCACATCGTGTTAGGGGAGCACGCGCTAGCTGTTAACGAGTGGTGGCATGCTCCGGCCCCCAAGGCTCCACTCATTTTCCAGGTAGCACAGACCCTCAGGGGCCGGGCCTTCGGCTGATGTTGTGCAACACCAGGTCTGTGGTAAATAAAGCAGCTGTCAGGTTTTGGCGTAATCTCAAATAAATTTCATTCTCAAACACAAAGTCTTTGATGAATCTCTCATTTATTAAAGAATTTACGATCCGACCTAAACTCATATGCAGCCAAAACTGATTCTCCGAAACCAAACCCCTCCCCTTCTGCCTCACAATATCTCAATGCCCATTGGCCATCTTCCAAGTCAGTCTCTTCTGCCCACTACTTCAGATCACAGGAATGTCCCCCTCCCTTCATCACCTGGGTAACCCTATCTATTAAGGGAGGGGGAGAAGGACAATATCTCAAATGCCAAGCACTAAATTTCAAACTGTACTGCTCGCTCCGGGTTTTTTTTCCTTTTTCTCTTTGATTATGGCAGCGATGAAAAAATGCAACTTAACTCGCTGACACCCCCCTCATTTGCGATCTTGTTCAGGAGGGGGGAGCAGACCTGGCAGGTATTACAGAGAACTGGTTGGGCCAAGAGGGGGGTTCCCCTCGTTGAAATGTGCCCACCAGGTTTCTGCGCATTTCATCAGCCGAGGTCACAGGGGAGGGGCGAGGGGGTAGCGGTTATTATTAAAGAAGGTCTTAGACCGAGAGAGGCCACTGTTGCTCAGATGGCCGGTTGTGAGTCCCTCCTTGTGAAGTGGGGCCATGGGGTACAGATGGGTTTGCTGATCACGTACCTGGCTCCCTGCCACGTGGCAGCAGCCCTGCCCGAGCTACTCAACGTCATCGCCGCGGTGGCGGTTGATACCCCTAGACTTATGGTCATGGGGGATTTCAACCTGCCGTCTGCAGGTGAGGCATCTGAAGTGGCTTGGGAGTTCATGGCTTCCATGACAGCTATGGACCTGACTCAACTAATTCATGGCCCTACCCACGGGGGGAAACACGCTGGACCTAGTTTTCGTCTCTGGACAGTGGTTGAGTGACCTTGAAATAGGGGATATAGTCACCGATCCCTTGTCATGGTCGGATCACTCCTTCCTCCGTCTTGACCTTCGAACCGCTGCACCTCACTGCAGGGAGGCGGAGCCGGTAAGATGGTTCCGCCCCAGGCGCCTGATGGAGCCCGAGAGGTTTCAGATGGAGCTTGGGCCATTCCCGGAGGCTCTGGCTCATGCCTCGACTGGAGTCCTAGTGGCCGCCTGGGATAGGGCGGCCGCTGGAGCTCTCAATCGGGTCGTGCCTTTGCGGCCTCTGACCCGGTGCCTATCTCACCTGGCTCCCTGGTTTACCGAGGAGCTAAGGGAGATGAAGCGCCGGAAAAGACGCCTAGAGAGTAGTTGGAGGGCCAGTCTTTCTGAATCTGACCGGACACTGGTAAGATCTCACATTAAGAATTACCTAGTGGCAATAAAAGCAGCAAAATGTTAATTATTTTGCTGCTCTTATTGCATCATCAGATAACCGCCTGGCCACCCTGTTTAGGGTGACCCACTCCCTGCTTCACCGGGGAGCGCGGGAGGACCCCTTGGAGGGTAGAGCCGAGGATTTTGTACAGTATCTGCATGACAAAATCACTCAGATTTGGGAAAACCTGGACTCCGACTGGGTGGTCTCAGGGGGAATGACTGGGGCGGGTCTTGTGAATATTATCTGGGACGAGTTTGATCCTGTGGCTCCTGATGATGTGGACAGGATTCTGGGTGGACTGAACGCGACCACATGTTTGTTGGACCCGTGTCCCTCCTGGTTAGTGCTGGCTTCTCGGGAGGTGACATGAAGCTGGCTCCAGGGGATTATAAATGCTTCGTTGAGTGAGGGTGTCTTCCCCGCCGCCTTGAAAGAGGCGGTGGTGAGGCCTCTCCTCAAGAAGCCTTCCCTGGACCCGGCAGTGTTATCTAATTATCGTCCGGTCTCCAACCTTCGTTTTGTGGCGAAGGTTGTCGAGAGAATGGTTGCGCGGCAGCTCCCCCAGTACCTGGATGAAACAGTATATCTGGATCCATTCCAGTCGGGCTTCAGGCCTGGGTACAGCACGGAAACGGCATTGGTCGCATTGGTTGATGATCTCTGGAGGGCTCGGGACAGAGGTTGCTCCTCTGTCCTAGTTCTATTAGATCTCTCAGCGGCTTTTGATACCATCGACCATGGTATCATGCTGCACCGGTTGGAAGAGTTAGGGGTGGGAGGCACCGTGTTACGGTGGTTCTCCTCCTTTCTCTCCGACCGGTGGCAGTCTGTGTTGGCAGGGGGCAGAGGTCGACCCCGAGGCGCCTCATTTGTGGGGTACCACAGGGGTCGGTCCTCTCGCCCCTTCTGTTCAACATTTATGTAAAGCTGCTGGGTGAGATCATCCGTGGTTTCGGGGTGAAGTATCATCAGTATGCTGATGATACTCAGTTGTACATCTCCACCCCGGACCACCCCAACGATGCCCTTGAAGTGATGTCCCGGTGCCTGGAGGCCGTACGGATCTGGATGGGGAGTAACAGGCTCAGACTCAACCCATCCAAGACCGAGTGGCTGTGGTTTCCGGCGTCCCGATATAGTCAGTTGGTGCCATCACTGACTATTGGGGGTGAATCATTGGCCCCCACGGAGAGGGCTCGCAACTTGGCCGTCCTCCTAGACTCACGGCTGTCTTTAGAAGAGCACCTGACGGCCGTGACCAGGGGGATTTTTTATCAGGTTCGCCTGATCCGCCAGTTGCGTCCCTTTCTAGATCGGGACTCTTTACACACGGTCACTCACGCCCTCATCACTTCCCGCCTGGACTACTGTAATGCTCTCTACATGGGGCTCCCCTTGAGGAGCACCCGGAGGCTCCAACTGGCGCAGAGTGCAACCGCGCAGGTGGTTACGGGAGCGACATGGCGTTCCCGTGTGACACCTCTCCTGCGCGAGCTGCACTGGCTCCCGGTGGTCTTCCAGGTGCGCTTCAAGGTTTTGGTTACTACCTTTAGAGCGCTCCATGGCTTAGGACCAGGCTATTTACGAGACCGCCTACTGCCACCAGTGGCCTCCCACCAGCCAGTACGCTCTCATAGAGAGGGCCTCCTCCGGGTGCCGTTGGCCAAACAATGTCGACTGGCGGCCCCCAGGGGGAGAGCCTTCTCTGTGGGGGCACCTACTATCTGGAATGAGCTCCCCCCGGAGATTCGGAGGATCCTGGACCTACGCACCTTCCGCTGCGCTCTTAAGACCCTTTTATTTCGCCAGGCAGGCCTGGCCTGATTCCCCCTTTTTCAAAAATGTTATAAATTTTAATTCGTTTTAAATTATTGGGGTTTTAATATTTTTACGGCCAAATTTATTTAATTGGATTTTAATTGGGTTTTAAATGTTATACTTGTATGTTTTATTTATGGCTGTTCACCGCCCTGAGTCCTTTGGGAGGAGGGCGGTATACAAATTAAATAAAAAAATAAACTGAAAGTCTTGGTCTTCATTCTACAGAAATGTTGTGGCAGGACCTGAAGCAGACAATTCATGCAAGGAAACCTACCAACATTCCTGAGTTGAAACTCTTCTGTAAAGGAGGAATGGGCTAAAATTCATCCAAACCGATGTGTAGGGCTGATCGACAATTATCAAAAACATTTAGTTGCAGTTATTTTGCTTAAGGGGGGCAACACCAGTTACTGAAAGCAAAGGTTCACATACTTTTGCCACAGACAAATACATCTTTTTGGATCATTTTCCTCAATAAATAAATGAACAAGTAAACTGTTTTTGACTCATTTAACTGGATTCTCTTTATTTAGCTTTGGGACTTGTGTGGAGACCAAATCATGTCTTCACTCATATTTATGCAGAAATATTGAAAATTCAAAAGGGCTCACAAATCTTTAAGCATCACTGTAGATTTCCTCCATGGTGATCTGTCCCTTATCTGGTATTTCAGGTCTTCTGATGGTTCACGTATCACCACTGTAAATGAGTCTATCCAACTTGCTGCTGGTTGTGCTCTTTTCTTTCCTTCCACTTTTCCCAGCATTATAGCATTGTTCAGAGAACTTTGTATGTATTTGCATTTGCATAATCTGTCCAAAGTACTGTAAGATAATTTGAGCATGGTCATTTATGCCTCTAGTAAGAATTCTGGATTGATTTGTTCAACGACCCATTGAAAAATGATGCATTGGAAAACAATGCATTGTTCAATGATCCATTGAACAAGGAAGAGACCTTGTAGGACTAGAAGACCTCCAAAGTCACTTCCAACTCTATTATTCTATGTTCTATTATGGTTTTCTTGGCTCTGTGTGGTATTCTCAGGAGTCTTCTCCAACAGTTATGTTCAACAGTGGCAATACTCTTCCTATCTTATTTCTTCAGAGTTCAACTTTTGCATGGATAGTGTGTCACAGAGAATACCATAACTTGCATGATTCTGCACTTTAGATATAGACACTTCAGAGCATCTGAATATCTTTCCCAGCCCTTCCTCTCTAACTCATAGTATTTTAACAGGAGGGGACCTAAATCATTGAGTGCAAGGACTCTTGCTAATATTTCTATGGCATTTTTGTGGGGATTAACTCTATTTCTTTAGATTAAGTTACCTATTAATTTAATATTTAGTATTGCAAGTGAGGGCTGGGTGGCTGTACAGTTGAGAAGTACTTTACATTTCTTGGAAAACACTTGCATGGTGCTGCCACCAAGAAGGCCCTGCTCCTAGCCACTGCACTACATTGCACCATAATGGTGGGGTTATTCCAAGCCAAATTAGAACTAATAACTCATTTGTCTTGCTGGCCACTTCATGCTGTTGCTCTTGTCAACACCAAATCAGTCCACCAGAATCCACGAATGCATGGGTAGGCAATCTTTGGCCTCAAAATCTATTTTTGATTGAGACTCATTAATGCTACTGCTATCCAAAGATGCAATTGCCAACATTGCAGTTTCCATCTTGAGAAGGAAAGCAGTATGTCCTAAAGTAGGTTTAACATAGTAATTTTTAAAATTCCCCAAAGAACTAACTGACTAAAACTCACCCATATATTTAAGAAATCATAGTTCTGTCTATTGCAGCTCCCAATAAGTCCTTAAAAGTACAATCTCCTGCCAAAAGTTTTGCCAATCTATTTGTCAGCGTTCCAGAAAACCCCCAACTCCCAGTAAAAACGCGGAAGCAGACATTTTCCAAAGTTCTTTTTACTAGAATAGGTAAACTGGCACATCTGGGAAATCCCGAATCTGAAAAGCCTGGGCTTTCCTTCAGTAATTCAAAGCTCCCAAAACCACCCCCTTTCTCCTCAATCGATCACATGCTCCAATCACCGTCTGTTCCACCTCGACCCAGCACCTGACCCTCCTCCTCCAGATGCTGGATCACCCTGACCTTGACCGATAGGAAGAATGCTATTATGTCTACTAATTCCCCTCTCCTAAATCCCCCCTCCTACTTTCCCACACATGAAGAGGTGGCAGCATTGAAGCTTCCGGCCTAATATGGCTTCCAAGGCTGACACTATTCAGGGAAACCATCTGAGACCCCTTTGCTCAGAAATTCTTCATCTTTGGGACCAATCTGTTTATTTTATGTCTGATCACTAACTGAGTAGGCGTAATAAAATCAATAAATGTGCAAAGTTTATCAGCCATGATTCCAGAAATGTAGGCACTTAACGTTCAGTTTTCAACAAAGTCTAAAATATCTGTGAGAACAAAGGTATTTTAGCCTGGAGCTATGAACACATTTTCTCTTATAGCTACTTAATTTACTCATCAATGGTATTTAAATGTGGCCTCTTTAGAGGATTGAAGTTTTCAGAGGCTTTTTGCAAGAAAGTAAAATAAGCCTAATGATCCTTTGTGGCAAGTTATTATGAGTCTGTCACAGCTTAAGGTAGGCAACTTCCCTTATTTGAAGAGGCTTGGATCCATCCCTCTAGATCAGGGCTGTCAAACTCCCGGCCCACGAGCTGGATGCATCACGTGCTGGCCATGCCCATGCCTGGTTTAGCGAAGGGGAAAAAAGTCCCAATACGTCCTGTGACGTCACCGTGACGACACGAGTTTAACACCCCTGCTCTAGATGGACAAATAGTTGGTTGCCATGATCACTTCTTACTTTACCCCAGCGTATCTCAACCTTGGCAATTTTAAGATGCATGGACTTCAGTGGTGGGTTTCTACTGGTTCGCTCCAGTTCTTGCGAACCGGTAGTAGCGGCAGCGGGAGGCAGAAGTGCATGTGCACGGTCACAGTTGCAAACCGGTAGCGAAGGTAAGTGGAACCCACCACTGATGGACTTAACTCCCAGAATTCCCCAACCAGCATGTTCTAGCCCAGTGGTTCTCAACCTTCCTAATGCCACGACCCTTTAATACAGTTCCTCATGTTGTGGTGACCCCCAACCAGGGGTGGGTTCTAAATTTTTTTACTACCGGTTCTGTGGGCGTGGCTTATTTTGTGGGTGTGGCTTGGAGGCCATGTGACTGGGTGGGCGTGGCTAGCTGGGCATGTGACCGGGTGGCCATGGATATGTGTATAGGGACTACTCAGAGGGCTGAAAAAGTCATTTCTGACAGATCCTCGCACTTTTGACTGGTCCTCACACTTATGACCATCCTCACATTTATGCCTGTGCAGCATTCTTAACAACCATGTCACTCATTTCACAACTGCTTCTCTTCACCATGGTGACAAGATAGGGCAAAAACATAAAATGTGAGGACAGTCATAAGTTTGAGGAATGGTCAAAAGTGCGAGGACCAATCAAAAATAACTTTTTCAGCCCTCTGAGTAGTCCATATGCATAAAAGGATACAGCAATAGAGAGGAATGAAGGAAGGGAAGGGAAATTAGAGTAGGAGTGAGGGTAAGAGAGGGAGGAAGAGAGGAGGAGAAGGAGAAAGGAAGAGGAAGTAGGGAGGAGAAGAAGAGGGGTGGAAAGAGAAAGTAAGAAGGAAAGAAAAGAGAGAGGTGGTAGGTTTGAGGAGAAAGATTGCTGTACAATAAAAAAGATGTAAGGGAAGAAAACCAACCCCAAACAAATATAAAGATATTAAGATAAAGAATGAATTGTTAAACTTTAAAGAATAAAAGAGAACAAATATGAATAAATAGCAATAATTAGAAACACACATACAAACATACAATGTATTTTCTTTGAACAGAGTATTTGGCCAGTTCACAAATTTAAACATTGTTTTGTCATTTCAATTAAATTTACAATTTCTATATTTCTTTTTTGCCATATTTATTCCTCATCTATTTTTTAAAAAAACCATTATTACCCTTCATCCTTATCTCTAATCTTAATCAAATTCAATTTTTCCCTTCTATTCTATATTATACCCCTTCGCATTGTCATCTATTTTTATATCCATCCTCACATTGGTTATTTATGTAATTATGTAATACAGTTGTTTAATACAAATTCAACATTTTAATATAAATCAATTAGTTATATAACTATCTTTTTTGTATATTAACCAATATGAACATGAATATTCCAATTATTTCCATGCAATCCAATTTCTTACAAATCAATTAATTATATTTACCAATAATAATAAACCAAATAATTTCCCCCATATATTCCTCCAAACCACAACTTAACCATTTCTGCTTTCAACGCAACATACAATTAATCTCAATTATTACAGTTCCCTAGTTAAATAGAGCTTTTTTCTTTTGTGTTTTAAAATCTTGAACTCTCCTCTTTTGCCCTAAATTTCCCATTGTTTGCAGTTTTGCACCTACTTTTTTGGTGAGGAAAAAGAAAAAGAAATCTCTCTCCCTGCTTCATTTTGTCACGTTGCAGCAAAGACCCTGCTTTACTTTCAGTTTCCTTTTAGCTAGGGAAAAAAATTGCTCCAGCAGGCAAAGTTTGCTGCAAAAATTGCAGCAGGCAAAGTGCTTGCAAAACAAGAGCTTGCAAAAGAGCCTGCGCAAAACAGCTGAGAGCAAATCAGCTGAGAGTCGGGAGGCGGATTAATCTTATGGTAATTAACCTATGCTGAAGCTGAAAGAGGCTGTTTTTTCTATTTTTGCAGGCACCGATCTTCTCATTTGTTTTCTTTTAACACTGATCAGTTGTAGGGCGGCCCTTTGAAGCCCCGCGGCAAGAATTTAAACAGTTTTTTTCCCTCTAGCCATCAGCTGGGACTCAGGAGGCAGCAATAGATTGGGAGTGGGCGGGGTAAGCGACCGGCGACCGGCGACCCAACAGAGGCAGAGGGTGAGGGTGAGTGAAAGCTTGGGGGTGTGTGAGAGAGGGCTTTGGCGACCCCTGTGAAATGGCCGTTCGACCCCCAAAGGGGTCACGACCCCCAGGTTGGGAACCGCTGTTCTAGCCAGTTCTTGGTTGAAAAATTGTAGTTCTCAAAAGGCTGGATTTACGCTGGAGCAGCGACAGACCTGTAGTTTCTCATTTCTGTTCTTCTCAAGTGGTCTTGTACAGGACTCTGTTACGGGTAGTCCTCAAATTATGACAATTGAACCCAAAATTTCTGTTGCTAAGTGAGACATTTGTTAAGTGAGTTTTGCCCCATTTTACAACCTTTCTTGCCACAGTTGTTAAGTGCATCATTGCAATTGTTAAGTTAGTAACATGGTTGTTAAGTGAATCTGGCTTCTCCATTGACTTTGCTTGTCAGAAAGTCACAAAACATGATCACATGACTCTGGAACATCATATATATAAGTCAACTTGTTATGGAATGATGGGACCAAACAACATTCCAGGTCAACCAGAGCCAGTTTATTTGCGCAAGGTTCAGAGCAGATTCATACCTGAAAGTCTGAACAACCAAGAGCTTTGACACAACTGCTTATATATGTTTTCAAAACAAAGGAGTTGGTGATCTAATACATTTTCCATATATGGTAAAATTACATTTGGTATCAAATACATGACCTCATATAGTTGTTCCATACATTTGTTATAAAATAACGGATACTTCCTCATTACTAAACCATTAGCTTCTAGTTTATAAGATTATTTTCAGCTGGACCACTTTCCTAAGTTCTGTAAGTACTAATGGAGTTTTTACTGCTGTCCTTAGGTGATAATTAACTCTTTGCCCCATACATGTCTTTGTGTGGTTGACAGTGAGCCTTTTCAGACATTCTCTATATGGCTGTCTTTCCGTGATAGCTAGGCCTCCTCAGAAGATATATTACCAATAATGGGGTTTAACTGCCTTTAATATAATCTCCAGCAAACACGTTTCTCTCAAACAAGCACATTTTCTTTCTTACAATACTGTGAATAAAGAGGGCCCTTCAGTGGTCATCTAGCTGAACCTGCATCATTTACATTAAACTAACAATCATCTGACATTTGATCACATGACCATGGGGATGCCACAATGGTCATAAGCAGTGTTGAAATCCAAATTTTTTTACTGCCGGTTCTGTGGGCGTGGCTTGGTGGGCATGTTGTGGCTTGGTGGGCATGGCAGGGGAAGGATGCTGCAAAATCTCCATTCCCACCCCACTTGGGGGCCAGCCAGAGGTGATATTTGCTGGTTCTCCGAACTGCTCAAAATTTCCGCTACCGGTTCTCCAGAACCAGTCAGAACCTGCTGGATTTCACCCCGGTCATAAATGTGAAAAATAGTCATACATCACTTTTTCAGTGCTGTTGTACAGTAATTTTGAACAGTCACTAAACAAACTGTTGTAAATCGAGGATTATCTGTAGTCCCTTTAACATTCTGCAGTGGGCCCCAGCATTGTTTTGTTCCTCTGTGGCTGTAAATTCCTTAGCATCTTGTCATCGTTCTTTCCTTAAATTCCCCACTATCCTGTCAGAGCTGAAGAAGCTTCTTGGATGAGAAGTGAACCGTCTTCAAAGAAAAAACAAGTCCAGTTACCTCCTGAAAAAGCACCTTTGGGACAACCATGACCTGGATGACTGAGAATCTCTACAGACTTTCTTTCCTTAAAACAATGCCTATTTTTGTAGCCCACCACAAAGCTCATAGAAATTACATGTCCCTTGTTACTCCCCTTTGCCATAGTATGAACCCCCATATGATTTCTCTCATTCCTTTTGTGTGTTACTGATTCTCTGGGACATGATTGGGAGATGCTCTTTCAGTTGGCCAGATCTGTTCACCTTCTTTCTGACCTCTGCTTCAAGTAAAAACTTACAGATAGCCTAAGGAAGCACTAATGTGAGGTTTGGAACTGTTGAACACAGAGTAGAATTACAAGCTAAGGTTGAACAGTGTTGTGTTTTGTCTGTGGCCAGGCTCATCAATTTGTATATTTTCCCTGTAGATTTAGACCTGTTCGTGTACCCTTAAAGCATAGCATGAAATTTCACAGGTGTAGATTATCTTCATCTATATATGAAGTGGTAGAAAAAATGCCTCTCTTACTAACATGTAAGTTTGGGGAAAGAAATTGGTAATCTGACATTACTCCTATGGCTTTCAATATGACAAACCTGTTTTAAGCCTGCAATACTGGTTTGAGTTGTGTGAATTTGTGATTCCCAGACATCTGGAGGACCTCAGATTGAGGGTATCTGGTTTAAAAAGTTGAACTAACATAGGAATTTCTATAGGACCTTTTTCCTAAACAAACTGAAGTGGCCATGTTAATAAATGACCTGACCAAACTCATATTGATTTAATGGATTGAACCTGGGTAAGTTAGCATATGAATTAAACCTCCCCCCCAACACAGTGTACTTTGTGTGTGTGTACGCAGAAGAAATTAAGTAGCTTATTTATTGCAAGCATTTCCTCTGTGCGGGTGAAGAGGAAGAAGCTGTTTGATAGGGATTTTTATACAAATAATTAACATTAAAACTAATCCTGTTAAGATTAATCAGGGCATTTAAAAAATTGATTAAAATGCTGCACTGAAAAGTACTAAATCTAAAGTACTAAAAGTACCTACCTCATTAGGGGCTACTACATAGTTATGGGTTCAACACACAGACACCCAGGTGGAAGATATCGTGTGTATCTAAACCCCAGACTTTTAATTTCTACTTTTACTGATTAGGCTAAAAAAATAACTATTTAGTAGCTTCCCTTTCCCTCACCCAACAGCCCACCTGCTGCTTCTCCAATTATACTGCTCTCTTCACTTCCCCATTCTGGATGCATGTGTAATTGTGGGGGAGAGCAGAAGTGGTTTAAAAAAACGGTAGACGTTAAGTAAACATTGTTGGAAAGACCAACATTGTCCCTGTACAATTGTTCCTTGGATCCTCACCATGGACTCATCTGCATTTCATGATTTTTCAGTGATATAGTCTTTGGAAAAAAAGGAGAAAAGGAAAAAATTAAGGCATTTTTTTCTATCTAGGTGATTTTTGAGACTGGAATGATGCAGGAAGGTAATGTGTACAATGCTAATGAATACCAATCAACAGAGAATTGGATCTGGATTTAATTATCCATAGTGTAGGTTGTTTGAAATCACTGGTATTTAGGTAAGACAGGATTTGTTTGAGTTCAGACAATTACTATTAAGGATGAATCAATTACATTAATTTAAACATTTCTGCCTAGCTCTGGAGTAAAACTTGTTCAAGTTTCCTCTCTGCTACGGATACTTATTGTAGTATTGACCAGTCATTCTCAACATTCTCATTATTTTGATTGTTGTTGCTTTAGTTGGGTTTTAATTACTTTACCTTTTATCATTGTATGTTTTAACTTGTGTTCGCCGCCATGAGTCCTTAGGGAGAAGGGCGGCATATAAATGTTTGGTAAATAAATAAAAAATAAGCCATGATGTGTTGAATAAACCTGTGAACTAGTTCCTGTTTATTCCTACAGGTGAAACTCGAAAAATTAGAATATCGTGCAAAAGTTCATTTATTTCAGTAATGCAACTTAAAAGGTGAAACTAATATATGAGATAGACTCATTACATGCAAAGCGAGATAGTTCAAGCCTTGATTGGTCATAATTTTGATGATTATGGCTTACAGCTCATGAAAACCCCAAATTCACAATCTCAGAAAATTAGAATATTGTGAAAAGGTTCAATATTCTAGGCTCAAAGTGTCCCACTCTAATCAGCTAATTAAGCCATAACACCTGCAAAGGGTTCCTGAGCCTTTAAATGGTCTCTCAGTCTGGTTCAGTAGGAATCACAATCATGGGAAAGACTGCTGACCTGACAGTTGTGCAGAAAACCATCATTGACACCCTCCATAAGGAGGGAAAGCCTCAAAAGGTAATTGCAAAAGACGTTGGATGTTCCCAAAGTGCTGCATTAAAGCACATTAATAGAAAGTTATGTGGAAGGGAAAAGTGTGGAAGAAAAAGGTGCACAAGCAGCAGGGATGACCGCAGCCTAGAGAGGATTGTCAGGAAAAGGCCATTCAAAAGTGTTGAAGACTTTCACAAGGAGTGGACTGAGGCTGGAGTCAGTGCATCAAGAGCCACCACACACAGACGGATCCTGGACATGGGCTTCAAATGTCGTATTCCTCTTGTCAAGCCGCTCCTGAACAACAAATGTCAGAAGCGTGTTACCTGGGCTAAAGACAAAAAGAACTGGTCTGTTGCTCAGTGGTCCAAAGTCCTCTTTTCTGATGAGAGCAACTTTTGCATCTCATTTGGAAACCAAGGACCCAGAGTCTGGAGGAAGAATGGAGAGGCACACACTGCAAGATGCTTGAAGTCCAGTGTGAAGTTTCCACAGTCTGTGTTGATTTGGGGAGCCATGTCATCTGCTGGTGTTGGTCCACTGTGCTTCATTAAGTCCAGGGTCAACGCAGCCGTCTACCAGGAGATTTTGGAGCACTTTATGCTTCCTTCCGCAGGCAAGCTTTATGGGGATGCTGACTTCATTTTCCAGCAGGACTTGGCACCTGCCCACACTGCCAAAAGTACCAAAACCTGGTTCAATGACCATGGGATTACTGTGCTTGATTGGCCAGCAAACTCGCCTGACCTGAACCCCATAGAGAATCTATGGGGCATTGCCAAGAGAAAGATGAGAGACATGAGGCCGCATTGAGGCAGCAATTGATGCAAAAGGGGCCCAAACCAAGTACTGAGTACATATGCATACTTATACTTTGCAGAGGTCCGATATTGTTCTATGTACAATCCTTGATTTCATGTAATATTCTAATTTTCTGAGATTGTGAATTTGGGGTTTTCATGAGCTGTAAGCCATAATCATCAAAATTATGACAAATCAAGGCTTGAACTATCTCGCTTTGCATGTCTATCTCATATATTAGTTTCACCTTTTAAGTTGCATTACTGAAATAAATGAACTTTTACACGATATTCTAATTTTTCGAGTTTCACCTGTAAGTCATAAACTATGTTTTCTATACCACTGTGGCTGGATTTGCACATTACAGTTAGGTGGAACCAAACAGAATTCATTAGAATTAAGCATCTAATGTCAATATAGCCTCTAAAGCTTTAAGTAGCATAATTTTTAAAAATCCCTATCTGTTTAGTTTAAAACAAACAAACTTTATGTCTGCTACCATAGGCTTAATGTGTTACTTTGGTTTTCTTTCTTTTTTTTTAAAAAAAGCAGTGCCCCCTCAAAACATGCATGTGGGAGAAATTGAATTGAAACATTAAATTCTTTTGATGATACTGTCACTTATTTGCATGTAAAGCTTTTGCCCCAATGTGTGTGTGTGTGTATACTATGAATTACAGCATTTAAAATCAATAGACATTAAATTCTAAAAGACCTGTCTCCTTTCAATTAATTTTTTAAGTGAATAAAATATAAACCTTTTATTTCTGATTTTAATGCTTTTTTTAAAGGATGGTCTTGGGTGAAATATCAGTACTTGTTTTGTCTCCTGAGAAGTGGAATTTCAGAAAGCCAGACACAGTGAATGAGAATGGCCTTTTTCTTCCAGTGAAACATACCTTGGCCACCATTGAGATATAAAGAGTCTCTCCTTCAGAACCTAGGAAATAGATGTGCTTGTATGGGAAGAGATGGTCCTTAAGGTATTTTGGACCTAATGCATTTAGAGCTTAAAATATAACCATTGCTCTGAGATGGGTCTGAGAACAAACTGGTAATCACTGTAATCCTTGTAGATCTTGCTGCAAACATCAATCCATGTTGTCATTGCATTCTGGACCAGTTGCCGTCTGTGAAGACTGTTTAAAAGTAACCCCGATCAGATATACAGTTCAGTATCTAATCTACATGTCACCCAGACATGTGTTACTGTAGTCAGGTCTGATCTCATCAGAAATGAATGTAGTTGGCAACCTGGCCAAAGGTACTCTTTGCTGTAGTCACCACCTGAGCCACCCAGACAGAGCTGAAATCGAGGCACCAATAGATTGTTAACTTGATTCTTCAGTGAGGTTATCATGAAACTCAAAAACAAGCTTAATTCCTATTCCTGAATCTGTCTGCTTTCTAACCACGGAGTCCTTTGTCTTGGTTGAAAGATTATCTTTTAATTCATTCACCCTACCCAGCTTATTGTTGCCATCAGAAACCAATTCTAAGCATCAATAAGTACCCTGGTACTAAATGAAAATGAGAAATAGAGCTGCATATCTCACATATGTTGATAATAAGGCACTGCAAATCTCTTGATAATATTTTCCAATGATTTCATATAAACATACAATAATGCACGGGACAAAATAAAACATGGTGTATTTGTGTCCAAGGGGCTGTCCATGAATCCCCCAACATTAATGTATAATGGTACCTCCTAAACCCACTCTGGAAAGCCAGTAGAGACAGACCCCCTGCCTTGCCTGGTGTGGAAAATCTATAAGGATAACTAATGTTATATTGTCATTTAACCCAGGCCTGCATTCAGATTAAATTAGAGCTAGATGATATTTTTCATCTAAGAATGACTAGAACTGAGATGCTACAAGGCCTTTAAGCACCTCATGCAGTAATATTACATTGGAGTTTGGAGCAAATTACCCAATTTGGTGCACCCAGAAGTGGACTTCTTCAGTAGAGGTTTCCCAAAGTCACCTTAAATCTGGATAGTAAAGTTTCTCCCAGTGAAGCATTGACCAGTCTGGGTATTTGACCAACCAATCTTCTCCTGGTTATCTTAGTCGGCCAGGAAGAGTCAAGGATCAAACATGCATGTAGCTGGCCTTGTACCAAGAGTTTTTTCTACTTGCCTTGCTATCTGGGGTAAAAAGGGGTAAAAAAAAGATCCCATTTCTAGCTTAGTGCAGAATGTGAATTCCTTTAGCTTTCAGCTTCAGTTTCTGTCCATTTGTAACATGGGCTTAGTAATGAAGCTAGTGAGGCTAATAAAAATAGCTGCACTGAAAAGGACTGAAGATATTCCCAAATAATTAGTTATGACCTGGACTATCAAGTTTCAAAAGAAAAGCCCAATGGAGTAGTGTTGCTTTGTTATGGTAATTTGACCCTTTAGACAATGTTTTCTGTTTTTGTACTAAATGAAATGTAAATGTTCTAAATGAGAACCTCATGCTAGATATGGAACAGGAAGGACCCCTCCTTTGTGTGTGATGGAACCAGTGTTTCTGACATGATAAAGGACAGAAGGCAGGCAGGAGAGTCAGGTTTTGATATGAGCATGAGTCTGGGTGCAAAGGCAACAGATGTCTTGTGTCATTCACTTCTATCCAGTCCTTCTGTAACCATTTAGAGATGTTCCTCCTTCTGGCTCTTGTACGCAAGCTCCAACATCTAGTTCCTTCTTCTGTACACCCCTATCTTTCTTGCTCCATTTCTTTGCCCAGAGAACTTTGCTTCTCCAGTCCTGGCTCTATTTATCCCTCTCCAAACCCATGGTTATTTTTCAGTGACGAAGCTTTAAGTCCTGGTTTCCAGATCCCCCTCCCTGTTCCTCATTGCAACCTGCTAGATGCTTCCTCTCCTTCCTTCACTTGCTTGCCCAGATTGGTGTATATGTGTGACTGAGACTTCCTGCTTGGGTGCTGCACTTAGGCTTCATGTGATTGGATGAGTGGTGAGCTATAGTGCTCATCGCTGATTGCCTTATATGAGCAGAAATTGCAGAGAAGAACCAGGCAAGGCTTTTGCCGCCATTTTATGAGACAGGATGTGGTTGGCTTGTGGTTTCTGCTAGCAGAAAGACGTTTGCTTGTGTGCTTGGTGAGGGGGAAGGGGAATTGTCACCTGTGAGTACTGTAGGCTCAGTGACCTGTTCCAAAACCTTCTTGGCATGTTTCCCACTGTACCATTTCCATTGCCCTCCTCCCTCCTGTTAGGTCCTATAGCCTGATTATCAGCACATGCACAAAAATTACTTGCAAGCAAATTGTAACCAGAATGCATGTTTTGTGACCATAGCAATTTGTTGATCAACTGTAAAGTGATGGTCTGTCGTTTGCCAAAAAAGACATGTATGGTCATGAGTCCTGTTCATGTTATGAGAAATTGGCCCCAAGGAAACTGATGGCAGCCAGCTGTGTTCTTGGAAGCAGTCTTACCCAGAATCTTAACTGAAAAGCTATGAATTCATAAAACTACAACTTGGAAGGACACCTTGACGTTTGCACTGATTTTCATATAAGTGTGACCATTTGCGATTAGTGCAGTACGTCTTGTCATGGGTGATAAGAGTTGTAAGCCTTCTATACCTAGAAGTTTGGTTTAGAACAATAATTTTTCATTGCTTGGCTTGTCGCTAACATTGCTTTGGTTTTCCTGATCAATGATCACCCAATCTGTGGGTGTACATGGCTGTTTCCAACATTGAGCATAGGCAATCCTGGCAGCGGTTAATATGTGTAGTACTAGATATTTTGTGCCCTTCACTTTTTTTTTTTTTGAAGATCCCCAATAGGAAGAGTTCCGGTTCTAAGTCTAATTGTTCGTTAGTAATTTCCTGTAGCCAATCTTTAATTTTTAGCCAATATTTTCGAGCCTCAGGACAGGGCCACCACATATGGTAGTATGTTCCCTCTTTCTTTTTACATTTCCAACATATGGGGCTCATTTTAGGGTACATTTTCGCCAATCTCGAAGGGGGTAGGTGCCACCTGTAGAACATTTTATATGCGTTTTCTTTATATGCTGCTGATTTTGCTAGTTTATGGTTTCTGTTCCATATGTTCTCCCAATCTGATAGTTTTATGTTGTGTCCAATATTTTGACCACATGCAATCATGCATCCTTTCACTACTTCTTCCTCCAATTCTACTTCCAGAAGGTTTTTGTAAATTTTAGTAATATTTTTTTTGTCTGGTCCTAATAAAATTTTGTCTAGTTGTTGTGGTTTAAGATATATTCCATAATCTTTTATATCTTGTTTATATCGGTTTTGTAATTGGAGATAAGCCCACCAGTCAACTCGTAGCCCTTGTTCTTGGAGGTCCTGTATTGTTTTTAACTTTCCATGTTTATCTAATAGGTCTTTATATTTTAACATTTTGTTCAAATCTAAATTGTTTGGGTGGATCATCGCTTCCATTGTGGATAGCCAAATTGGGATTTTTATGTAGTGTTTCTTTTTAACTTTAATCCAATTATTTATTAGCGAATCTCTAATCAGGTGTCTGTGGAAGTATTGTTGTTTTGTAGGTCCTGTTTCCCACAGAAAGGCATGCCATCCTCTCTGCAGGTCGTGACCTTCTATAGCTAGTACTCTTTTATTCTTCAAATTGATCCAATCTTTTAACCAAACTAATGTTGCTGCACTATAGTATAATTCCCAGTTTGGCAATCCAAATCCTCCTCTGCTCTTCGTATCTTGTAGTAATTTCATTTTTATCCTGGGTTTTTTCCCCTGCCAGATAAATTTTGCTATTGTTTTATTAAGGTCATTAAAAAAGGTCTTTTCTAATTTAACTGGGATGGTCTGGAACAAGTATAGAAATTTTGGTAATATAGACATTTTTCTTCCTAAAAGTGACAGTTGCATGTTAGTCCATAGTTCTAAATCTTTTTTTGTTTGTTGTAATAGTTTGTTATAGTTATTCTCCTTTATTGATTTGCAATCCACTGTCAACCATATACCTAAGTATTTGATTTTTCTTGTTGTTTGGAGTCCAAGTGTTCTTTCCAATTCTGTTATTTGTAGTTCTGTTAAATTTTTCGCTAGAAGTTTCGTTTTCTGTCTATTGATTTTCAGTCCTGCTACAGCTCCATATCTTTCTAATTCCTTAATTAGTATTTGTCCTTTCTCTATTGGTTTTTCGATAATAAAAGCCAAATCTTCTGCAAATGCTTGCAATTTGTATTCTTCATTTCTGGTTTTCAGTCCTTTTATTTCTGAATTTTGTCTGATTGGTTCTAGTAATACTTCTAGTGACAGTATGAAGAGCAGAGGAGATAGAGGACAACCTTGTCGAACTCCTTTCTCTATATTTAAAGTTTGGGTGTTTTCTCCATTAATTATAATTTTTGCTTTTTGTATTGAATATATTGCCGTTATAATATTCTCAAATTTAGTGCCAAAATTCATATCATAAACTTGTTGAATCATAAATTGCCAATTGATGTTATCAAATGCCTTTTGGGCATCCAAGAAAACAAAGGCTACTTGTTTCTCCGGGTGGGCTTCGTAATATTCTAAACTGTCCATTATTATTCTTAAATTATTCCTGATTTGTCTATTTGGAAGAAATCCATTTTGATCTAAGTGTATATAGTCGTTCAGAATTTTCTTTAATCTGTTGGCAATAATAGTAGCAAATATTTTATAATCTACGTTTAACAAAGAGATTGGTCTATAGTTTTGTATCAGTCTGGCATCTGTATCCCCCTTCGGGATTAGCGAAATTAATGCTTCCCTCGATGTATCCGGCATTTTAGCTGATGTTAATACCTCATTGTATAGATCAACCATTATTGGTCCTACTTGTTCTTCTATTACCTTATAAAATTCTGATGGAAAACCATCGGGGCCCAGTGTTTTTGTTACTTTTCTGGGATCTAATTGCTTGATTTAATTCCATCATATTTATATCCTTAGTCAGAGTTTCTTTCAGATCGTCTTTTATTTCTCGGGTTCTTTTTTCTCTTAGATACTCCCTAATCTGATCCTCATCTACTCTTTCTTTTGTATAGAGATCCTCAAAATATTTATGTGCAATCTCTTTTTTCTTTTCTATTGTATGTTGATAATATATAGCACTGATTGTTGAGTGGTGTCATCCTATCATCCTAAAAATGTAACTGACAGCTTCTATCAGTGAGAATGGCAGTTTACACTCAAGGATTCCTATCCTGGTGAAACTGGAGCCACTAAAAAAGAAGTCAATTTTTTGGGGCAGGGAGGCACAACATTGTGTGATCTTGTTCTTAAAGAACTTATAAAGGATCTACCCACATTCTCCTTTTAACACCACAGATGCTATAATCTTCTGTTATTTTGCACTGAATACGGCCCTAATGTCAGTTGAGACCTTGCACTTATTAAAATAGATAGGATAGCTGTCAAGATAAAGGACAATCTGAGTGAATGCTTGTGTCCTAAAAGATGAGGCTATATCAATTTGCTTTTCACCTCCCTTTGTTAGGCCTATGAATACATGGATATTTGTTATAGGATACATTGAACGAACACCCCACAGTCTGTCTGGATAGCACAAATTTATATTTATGGATCTATGAAAAAAGCATAGTTATCTTTTCAAACCTTATTGATACAGCAACCAGCACTTTCTAAACCTGAACAGGTAAATAGATGAGTAATTTCTGCTGAAATGCAGAAGCACTTTTCTATAGTTAATGGGGTAGAGTTTCCATATTTGCTCCTCCTCATTATGCTTCCTTCCTGTCTCACTTCAGTGGTAAGTGGAATTACACTGTATCAAACAAATACAACTTTAGCTGTTTACAAAGATTCTGTTTTTTTAACCATATAATACTTAGCTGGACACGTCCCTGCATACAATGTAGCATTGTATGCTCTAGAGTTTGCATGCTGGTTGGCAAAACACATCTATTTTTCCATACACTATGTCAGGGTTCCAAGTAACACCCGCAACTAAGTAAAACTCCGAGGAAGGGATTTCCTCAAAATTGTTCCATTTTATTAGAGATGTCATATTGGCACATCTGAGAAAACCAGAATCTGAAGTCTCCCGGGTTTTCCCCACCCCAAAGGAAATCCAAGTCCCTTCCCCTGCACCCACATGTCCATCACATGGTTCAATCAGGCCACCATCCTAACCGGAGTAGCTTCCCAGTCATGCCTCTCCAGGTGCAGGTTGAACGTCCTTGACTCCCAGTGAAAGAATGATGTTGTTATGGCTATACATCTCACCCCGTCGCCATCCAACTCCCCTCCCTGTTCCCACAGCATGCCCATCCGCTAAGTGTGGCAGCCCTGAAGATCCAAAGAAAAAGATGGCCTCCAGGGCTGACAATATGGTAATTTGCACAAAAATACCATAAATAGACAATTCTAGACAAGGTTGTGGGGGAATGGCAGATGCTAGCCACACATGGCAGAGGATGTAACCTCATTATTTTGGGAGCTGCCCAGAGTTTGGAATATGATGGATGACTATATAAATGTTTTAAATAAATAAATAAAAATTTTAAAAAACTTTTTATAACTGGTGGAAATTCTTATGGCTCAGACTTCAGACAATATCATAACCTTCACAATGGATCTTCACCATTAAATAAGCAAGATGGTCTCTTAAAAACAGTTGCAGCCTGAACTGAGAACAAAGTCATGCTTTCAAAATACAATTCTGCAGTCAGAGAATAATCTACAAAAAGAAGCTGCCTGACTCAATTCTACACATGCTAGACTAAATGTGACAAAATAAAGTTTTCCTCTAAGGAAGTAGGCATAGGCTGAGTTCATACAACATGTTTAAGCCACTGGTTTGCTGGCTTTGAGTTAATAGCTGGCTTTTGTACTAAGCAAGATATGGTGTACTTAGTAAAACATGGTGTAATGTAATGTGTGAACCAAATCATAAGTCCTAAGAAATAATTACATAACAATTTCAATTACTATTTGGACAAAAATTTACACAAACTATGGCAACATAGCTGAGATTCTCAAGCACAGGTCTCATTATATAGACATAGCTCGTGATAATACATTGTAACTATCCAATCAGATTATGCTTTCCCATTTTAGGGGATGTCATTTGAAAGCAAACTGTTTTCTACCAAAGTGGACCATCACTGAAGTCAATCACATGCCCCCCCCCCCCC
>WNWU01013792.1:91806-108131 GCA_012654045.1 Ptyas mucosa | reverse complement strand
CTCTCTATGGGCGCGAACTGGGCGATGGGATATCGTTGCTGGCTGTAAGTGGTCCACCAAATATCCTGGTCCTAAGCCATGTAGGGCTTTGTAGGTCATCACCAGCACCTTGAATCTCACCCAGAGGGCAACCGGCAACCAATGCAAACCACGCAGGAGAGGTGTAACATGGGAGTATCGGGATTCTCCCATCACAACCCGCGCGGCTGCATTTTGTACCAGCTGAAGCCTCCGAGTGGTCCTCAAGGGCAGCCCCATGTAGAGAGCGTTGCAGTAGTCAATACACGAGGTGACCAGCGCGTGAGTAACTGTGCGTAGGGCATCTCGGTCCAAGTAGGGGCGCAACTGGCGCACCAGACGTATCTGGTCAAATGCCCCCCTGGTCACGGCCGTTATCTGGTCTTCCAAGCTCAGCCATGAGTCCAGAAGGACACCCAAGTTGCGCACCCTGTCTACAGGGGGCAAAACTTCACCCCCTATAGTCAGCGATGGCATCTCTCCACTGAACCGAGATGCCGGTACCCACAGCCACTCGGTCTTGGCCGGGTTGAGTTGCAATCTGTTTCTACCCATCCAGACCCGTACCGCTTCCAGGCACCAGGCCATCACGTCGAGGGCATCACTGCGTTGGTTCGGGGTGGAAATAAAAAGTTGAGTATCATCCGCATACTGATGATACCTCACCCCAAAACCACGGATGATCTCCCCTAGCGGTTTCATATAGATGTTGAACAAAAGGGGTGAGAGGACCGACCCCTGCGGCACCCCACAAGTGAGTGGCCTCAAGGTCGATCTCTGCCCCCCTGCCAACACCGCTTGCGTTCGACCAGAGAGGTAGGAGGAGAACCACCGTAAAACAGTGCCTCCCACTCCCAACCCCTCGAGGCGACGCAGCAAGATACCGTGGTCGATGGTATCAAATGCCGCCGAAAGATCTAATAGGACCAGAACAGAGGAATAACCTGTCCCGGGCCCTCCAGAGATCATCCACCAGAGCGACCAATGCCGTCTCCGTGCTGTATATATACTATGCAGTGGTGAAATCCAAATTTTTTTACTACCGGTTCTGTGGGCATGGCTTGGTGGGTGTGGTGTGGCTTGGTGGGTGTGGCAGGGGAAGGATACTGCAAAATCCTCATTCCCTCCCCACTCCTGGGGGAAGGATATTGCAAAATCTCCATTCCTCCCCCACTCTGTGGCCAGCCAGAGGTGGTATTTGCCGGTTCTCCAAACTACTCAAAATTTCCGCTACCGGTTCTCCAGAACCTGTCAGAACCTGCTGTATTTCACCCCTGAGGCTATGGTTTTCCCAGTTGCAATGTATGGCTGTTAAAGTTGGACCATAAGAAAGGCTGAGCACCAAAGAATTGAGTCTGGAGAAGACTCCTGCGAGTCTCTTGGACTGCAAGGCAATCAAACTGGTCAGTCCTAGAGGAGATCAACCCTGACTGCTCTTTAGAAAGCCAGATCCTGAAGATGAAACTCAAATACTTTGGCCACCTAATGAGGAGGAAGGACTCCCTGGAGAAGAGCCTAATGCTGGGAAAGATTGAGGGCAAAAGAAGAAGGGGACGACAGAGAATGAGGTGGCTGGATGGAGTCACTGAAGCAGTCGGTGTGAGCTTAAATGGACTCCAGAGGATGGTAGAGGACAGGAAGGCCTGGAGGAACATTTTCCATGGGGTTGTGATGGGTTGGACACGACTTCGCAACTACCAACAACAACTCCATGATGAATTACAGCTAGCTTCCAAAAAACACCCTGGGAAATATCATTATTTAATTCTGGCTCCTACTTACACTTCAATTTTCAGGGATAAATATATGAACATCCTGTTAAATCAATCCTTAGCTTGCTCTCTATACTTTCTACCTAGATACATTCAGACTCTTTCAATTAATTAGCAGTGGTAAACAAGATGCTCAAAATTGTTTAACTACTTCTGACATCTGCCTGTTGCAAAATTGTCATAAAGTGTTAATGGCAATCTGGGTTCAACAGAGTCTGAAAAGAAAAACATCTTTACAAGGATTCATGATGTGTCTAGACAAATACTGATTACTCCCTGAATCCCCAATATTGCAGCAAGGAGTGGCAACATGCTCAGTGACACATTTCTTGGACCTTACCAGGGTCTTGCTCATTTTATTTTATTTCTATTATTTTTATGCCTTTGACATTATTTTTATTTCCAAAAATGTTCCTGGGTTCCTCAAGGTTCCCACAGATATTCTTAGAAAATAAAAGGCTAGGCTTTGCTTGGAAGTGAATCTAGTTGCCCAGAAAATAATAAAGCAATTTCAAGCAGTAGAAACCTAGAAAATCTGGAGGAAAAAGTCTAGCAGTTTACCTTCAAGTAAATATGGATGTAATGACTTGCCACATTATGCATGGAAGCCATTTAATGAAACTGCTAATCGCATGTTCTCAAAATTCTAAACATGTCCAGAAAAACCTTGGAGAAAACAAAGCAAAGCACAACATTCATCAGGAATGATGTAGACATTGTTAAGAGAAGCTGTGAAGAAAGGACCTAAAAATACCATCAAAAGTTATCATTAGTTCCAGGCAGGTGGCATGGGAAAGACAGGAAGATAGAGCATAGTACAAAAGATTGCCCAAATACATAAGCATCTGACAGTTTCCCTATATCAAATTAATTTTATCTCCCAAAATCTGTAGTACCAAAAGATACTCTGTTCTCAATCCAAGGCCAGTGCTTAAGTATGCTACTAGAACTAAAATCAAATACCACCAATCCTAATTCAGGACCATCCTTGGAATGACCAGCCAATCCAGTGTGGTGGCCCCACATGGAAAGAAATGCTTCCAGACAAACATGGACCTCAATTTTGCCCAATTTGTCCATGCCAGAATTCAGATGTATAGGTCAGATGGTTATTCACAGGCATATGTTAATGCAAGGTAAATTACTAAAGGAGGATAAACAGATTTCCATAGACATATCCCAACTGCAAAACAAAAATGATAAACTATATAATCAAAGTGAGAAGGAACAGATCTGTAAAGCCACTAATAGTTGGCCAAGGTTCATCATTAGCATACAGAGGTCTTCCAAAATGTGTACTGATATATCTATGGTGTGAATAGAGAACTAATTGTGGGCATAGAGAAGGGACCACACAACCTTCTCTTGAACTGTGGAAGCTTTTCTTCCACTGAAGAAAGGCTTCTACTCCACAGTTCCACAGAGCATGTCTGCACTGTCCTACATTTGAATACAGCATGGCTGAGTGGGGCTGTCTACCGCACATTTCAATATCCTTTACTAAGTCTAACTTCACTTAGAGCTGCTGTAGATTCAGGATTCAGGATCACACTATTTTCAAAGGATACAGGTGCCCAAGCCTCACCAAGAGTATAGCTTCAGAAGCTGAGAGCTACCCCACAAATAGTTTTAACCACAGCTCCCTGGTATATGGGGAGGGGTGGAGGCAAAACTCTGAGATATCGGGGTGGGTAGATATAATTTCCTGCTCTACTTAAGAGAAGAGAGGACTCTTGACACTTCCTGTGGTTTGGGCCTGAGAGGGAAGGAAGAGATAGCAAGAGTCATGTGATTATCTTCTCGAGTGGGAGGAGAAACTAGGCAGGGAGATGTGACAAGGCATCTTCTATAAATGGGCCAAGCCTCCATCTCTCTCTACTTCATCTGGCAGCTGGTTTCCCTGGTGGTCCGGAAAGATTGCGAACAACCAAGAGGTAGCTTTACAAAATTGCTATGGGCTGTTAAGGGGAAGGGTGGGGCTCCGTGGCTAGCTGCTCCAGTTTCTAGCCCCAGCTATGAACCTAGAAGAATCATTTGTCTCATGGAAGACAATGGATCCATGGGCTCCTTGAGAGTCTCACTTACCAGTGTGTCAAGTCAGATATTCTGAGCAAAACTAGGGCAAAATCGTCTAAAGCGAAAATAAAAAGGAGTCCCTTAAGGTCCATATTTTTAAAAGAAGCAGGTGGAATAAAGAATGGGGTTGTTGTCCTTAAGTCTGTTAAATTCCTATATCTATGGTTGCAAGTAAATGTTTCAAGACAAAAAAAATTAAATCCCTATTCCTCATATTATCCTACTTTAAATATATTTAGGACAGGAAGCAAAAATTGGGAAGTTACATAAGTCATAGTCTGACTTAACAAGAGGAAATATGGCGGAGGTGCCAGTGAGGGCACATTTTGGCTTCTTCAGGCACTGTGTAAGGGAACTTTGAAATTTAATCATGTGCCCTCTAGTGTTGAGAAAGAAAATCAAATTTATTTTCAAACCAACTCCCCTCTCCCGCCCAAGAGTGTTAATGGTGTTTTAAAGGAATTCTTTACCTTCTGTTCCATTGTTCACTTGTTCTAAGGCTGTTTCTTTCTGTATAAAAACCTATGTTGTTTGGGTGTAAGGAAATCCCTGCACCTTTGTACAGAACCTTGATCTGAAAACTCCCCTTTGACTCAGGATACAATCAATCTTCCTTCATAAATCCTGCCTCTGGACCAAGACTGGCTGGTAAGACATGATGCATGATTTCTTTTCCTCCATTTTGGAACCACAGTGAAATGCAATGTCAAAGATAGAATGGAGCATAAGTGATCCTTTCATATTCAAGACTTTGTAAAAGCATACTCTGTAGGAGAGGGACCCACTGCTGTAGTGCTTGATCCTTACTTAACAATAGTGCTCTAAAGCAGGGGTCCCCAACCTTTTGGACCTCAGGGACCACCAAGTTCATAATTTTAAATCCCGCAGACTACTAATACGAATCCAGTGCGGCGCTTGCTGAAGCGCCTGGACTCCCAGTGACAGGTGGGGTCCTTCAGGCACTCTCCCTCCTCTCCTCTCTTTTTTCTCTCTCTCTCTCCCCCCTCTCTCATTCTCTCTCTCTCCCCCTCTCTCTCCCACTCATTCTCTCTCTGATTCCCTGTCTCTTTCTCTCTCTTTCATTCTGTCTCTCTTTCTCTGATTCTGTCTCTTTTTCTCTCTCATTCTGTCTCTTTCATTCTCTCTTTCTCTCTCTCTCATTCTTTCATTCTGTCTCTCTCTCATTCTGTCTCTCTCTCATTCTGTCTCTTTCTGTCATTCTCACTTTCATTCTGTCTCTCTCATTCTTTCTCATTCTCTTTCTCTCCCCCTCTTTCTCTCTCCCTCCCTTTCTCTGCCTCATCTCTCTCCCACTCTTTCTCATTCTCTCTCTCTTTCATTCTCTCTCTGATTCTGTCTCTTTCTTTCTCTCTCTGATTCTCTTTCTCTCTCTCATCTCATGGGCCAGCCAGTATCTTGGGGCTGAGAGGAAGTCAAGCGTCTCCCCGAGAGACCGAGGTGCGCGGAGCACCAACAAGTGCCGGAAGAAACGGCCGCGAGATCCAGCAAGAGACGAAGCTTTGCTCCCGCTCTGCAATATGGAGCGAATCTCCATCCCCCGCCCTTCCCTTCTCAGGGCAGGCGAGGAGTGACTGGGAAGGGGGGGCGAGGGGCGGGAACAACCACTGGTGGGTTCAGCCGACAGGAAGCTACAGCAGGGGGAAGAAACAGCCCAGGGTTCCCGCCACCCGTTGCTTCGGCCCGCCTGCACCGCCACCCTCCTTGCACCTTTACCTCATTCCGGCCGGCGAGGGCTGCGCTGCAAAGTTGCAAGTTACACGAACCTCCCTCTACAGTGGAGATTTACAGCCCCACCATGAGCTGCCTGGCCAGTCCCATATTCCAGAGCTCTAGTCACAGGACTGGCCATTGCTCATCCCGGAGCAGCTCCTCCACCCGGGTGTGCCGCGGACCACCAAAATTTTCTCGCAGTTGGTGACCACTGCTCTAAAGGCAAAAGTTGAAAGGCATTTGCCAAAAAACATTGAAGGAAGTAGATAAATTGTCTAAGTTAATGCACAAAGGATCTAGTGCAATCATTCTCAACACTTGGTTCAGAGGCCACTAATGGTTTACAAGAGTACTGCAGGTGGCCTCTAGCATGGGTGCTGAAATAAGTGTCTTTCTTAAAATGGCTGAAACCCAAAGAGAATCCAAGTCTCCAAGATTTTTAGTATTCTTGTTTAAAATTCTGGCTTTCCTCCCAAAATCTCCTAAGATTTTAGACAGAAGCACTATAGCAAATAATCTATGAGTTTTGTGTTCTCAAAATTTTTGGTCTTTTAAAAAAAATTCAGTTGAGGTTCAGTGATCCTACATAGTATGGTGCTTCTGTAATGGGACACTAATGCTTTCAATCACAATGCAATGATTTCATTAAAAAAATGTATAAACTGCTGCTTCAGTAGGAAGAAGGGCAGGGAGAGATCAAAGACAAGAAAAGAAAGATGATAATGGATATATTAATTTTTGTTTTTAATCTTTGTAAAGCAACACATTACATCATATGTCCTATAATATGGTGATTGAAAAACAACATATTTACTTAATTAAATCAAATTGTATTCTGGTAAATTGTCTATCACTTTTGAAATTAAAACAAAAACCAAACACTCTCTAAAGAAATGCTCTTTATCCTAGTTAAATATCTCATTTTCCAACCCAAAACATAATTAAGATAGGTCTGCAAAACATTCATCTCTTACAGGCTACATGCGATAGTAGGTCACACTAAACCTGTTTACCTGTAGCTGCCCCCAAAAAATTACATTTTCCCATTTAACAAGCTAATGCATGGTTTTATAGTACCGTACCCTGAAAAATGGCTATACTTTGTCTTCCTTGTCTGACTGGGCATTGTGAAACTGGTATGCTATTCATACTATGTGACTAGATGATAGTAAGGTACTGGAGCTGATCAATGTGGATGGCTGCTTTTCTCAGCTTTCACCTGTTATCTCTACTAAATATTTATGTTGGATTTATTTCCCACAATTCTCATGGAACTTAATGCAGTTTACATAAGGATCACTCTTCATTTTATCTCCACCAAAATGTTATGAAGCTAAGATTGACTGAAAGTTGACCTGTTTATTGTGGAAAGACAGGAATTTCAAATAGGATTTAGTGTGCTAGATCTTTCTTTTTCAAAAAACATTTTTCATTAACTAAAACTAAATTTGGGTGCTTTTGAAACTTAAATCCTGACTTTTGAAAAAGATGAAGTCAACTTCTTAACATGCAGCAGAGTTACCAGACTGCTAAAGTTATATTGGTTTTTGAAGCTAATTGCTCGCCTTTTTTAAAATTCTCAACAGAAATACTTGCTTTCTACACCAAAACCAGAACTACACATGTCTGTCTCCACAATCTGGAAAACACCTAATTCTGCCAAAGAAAACAAGAGATTTCAAGGTGAGGATTGAGGAATGCAGTATCAAAGAAATGTCATTCAACAGCTTTCACTCAGATTTTTTTTCAATTCATCACCACTCTTCAATGATCAGGCATTCTGCTAAAACCTCAAGCAATTTATCTCTAATCCAGTATAGCGTAATTCTGTGTCCTTTCAAAGTTTTGAACTACAATTTATCTTGCAGCTCCAAGTGCTATTCAAGTGGCGTGCATGTGCAGAATGACTGAAATGCATCAGTTTACCTACCTCTACTCTAATATCACACCTCTTACTGGGTAATCTCTAGAGATAAACATTCAGCATAAACAATTATGGAAGGTTAAGTAAGCTGGAGTGATGGCTACCAATTTGGGAAAAAAAGTTTCTTTGCTTAAACAAGCACAGGGTAAGCCAGTTTTTACCACTTACTTCAGGACCAATTACATGAATTACATCAAGAGACAGATCTATTTTTAAAAAAATAATTCTGCCATTATTTGTGAAATCCCTGTATAAATAACCAATATGCTTAGCACTTAAAAAGAGGGTGAGGGAGTGGGAATGGAAAAAGAAAGATGAATTTACTTCAGTTTCACAGAGTTAGGTTTTGGTTTAGTACCTTCACCCAGAATGTGCCTTCTAAGGGCAAAAGAAAACTACAGGTGAAACTCGAAAAATTAGAATATCGTGTAAAAGTTCATTTATTTCAGTAATGCAACTTAAAAGGTGAAACTAATATATGAGATAGACTCATTACATGCAAAGCGAGATAGTTCAAGCCTTGATTTGTCATAATTTTGATGATTATGGCTTACAGCTCATGAAAACCCCAAATTCACAATCTCAGAAAATTAGAATATTGTGAAAAGGTTCAATATTCTAGGCTCAAAGTGTCCCACTCTAATCAGATAATTAAGCCATAACACCTGCAAAGGGTTCCTGAGCCTTTAAATGGTCTCTCAGTCTGGTTCAGTAGGAATCACAATCATGGGAAAGACTGCTGACCTAACAGTTGTGCAGAAAACCATCATTGACAGACTCCATAAGGAGGGAAAGCCTCAAAAGGTAATTGCAAAAGACGTTGGATGTTCCCAAAGTGCTGCATTAAAGCACATTAATAGAAAGTTATGTGGAAGGGAAAAGTGTGGAAGAAAAAGGTGCACAAGCAGCAGGGATGACCACAGCCTAGAGAGGATTGTCAGGAAAAGGCCATTCAAAAGTGTTGGGGACTTTCACAAGGAGTGGACTGAGGCTGGAGTCAGTGCATCAAGAGCCACCACACACAGACGGATCCTGGACATGGTCTTCAAATGTCATATTCCTCTTGTCAAGCTGATCCTGAACAACAAACAACGTCAGAAGCGTCTTACCTGGGCTAAAGACAAAAAGAACCGGTCTGTTGCTCAGTGGTCCAAAGTCCTCTTTTCTGATGAGAGCAACTTTTGCATCTCATTTGGAAACCAAGGACCCAGAGTCTGGAGGAAGAATGGAGAGGCACACACTGCAAGATGCTTGAAGTCCAGTGTGAAGTTTCCACAGTCTGTGTTGATTTGGGGAGCCATGTCATCTGCTGGTGTTGGTCCACTGTGCTTCATTAAGTCCAGGGTCAACGCAGCCGTCTACCAGGAGATTTTGGAGCACTTCATGCTTCCTTCCGTAGACAAGCTTTATGGGGATGCTGACTTTATTTTCCAGCAGGACTTGGCATCTGCCCACACTGCCAAAAGTACCAAAACCTGGTTCAATGACCATGGGATTACTGTGCTTGAATGGCCAGCAAACTCGCCTGACCTGAACCCCATAGAGAATCTATGGGGCATTGCCAAGAGAAAGATGAGAGACATGAGACCGAACAATGCAGAAGAGCTGAATGCCGCTATTGAAGCATCCTGGTCTTCTGTAACACCTCAGCAGTGCCACAGGCTGATAGCATCCATGCCACGCCGCATTGAGGCAGCAATTGATGCAAAAGGGGCCCAAACCAAGTACTGAGTACATATGCATGCTTATACTTTGCAGAGGTCTGATATTGTTCTATGTACAATCCTTGTTTTATTGATTTCATGTAATATTCTAATTTTCTGAGATTGTGAATTTGGGGTTTTCATGAGCTGTAAGCCATAATCATCAAAATTATGACAAATCAAGGCTTGAACTATCTCGCTTTGCATGTAATGAGTCTATCTCATATATTAGTTTCACCTTTTAAGTTGCATTACTGCAATAAATGAACTTTTGCACCATATTCTAATTTTTCGAGTTTCACCTGTATATAATTCCTCATAATTTTGGGATGTGTTGTTTTTCATGCTGAGAAACAGCCTTTTGAATTCCACTAGCACCTAGAGCATATGTAAGGCTAGCAACAGAAATGGAATGGCACAGAGAACAAACAATAAAATGTGAAATTCCATGCCAAGAGTTTCGTATCAGTTTGTGATTTGACATGAGGGGAAGAGAATGAAAAAGGTTCACAATCTGTACACTGTTCTGGCATGGGATGTATCTTCCTTTGTTAAGCAAGACCAAAAACAATATTGGCAAGAGTAGGCTTTAACATCTATTGGTAAACATGATGGGTAAAATCAATTAATACTTAGGTTTCTTCCTCTCTTCCCCATCCAGAACATTAATTCACAGAAAATACTTCACTTAGGGGATTGAAATGGGCAAAAGGCAAACCATGATGACTTTAACAGAGCCCTATGTAGACAAGTAGCCAAAAGCAAACAGCAGACAGCTGCAAGGAACATAAACACAATTGGTAGGAAGCTGTGTTTAAACTGGGAGAGAACAGACAAAATATTGGAGTCTTTAAAAGCTAGGGCCATTATAGCTATTCCTTTATTCCTTTTGTTCTTGGACGGAAGAGAGAATCTTGTTTTGATCAGGCATGTTTCTTCGATAAGATTTCTCTATGTATATCTAGTCACATACCATAGGTGCAAATAAGGTATATTGCAGTCTGCTTGAAAGCTTCTTTCTATTTGAAAGGGAAGTAGTTTGGACACCATTATTAACTCTACTCAAACAAAATGAACTCAAAAAGTTTAGGTTTTAAGAACTTTTGGGTTACTAAGGTTACTTTTGGGTTTGGTTTAACCACAGTGGCTCAATGATTAATGATGCTGAGCTTGTCAAGTGGAAAGCTGACAGCCCGGGTTCAAGACCTGAACGATGTGTGATGGGGTGAGCTCCCATTACTTGCCGCAGCTCCTGCCCACCTAGCAGTTCAAAAGCATGCAAATGTGGGTAGATAAATAGGTATTTCCTTGCAAAGGTAACAGTGTTCCATGTGCTTTGGCATATAGTCATGCTGGACACATGACCATGGACATGTCTTCGGGCAACACTGGCTCCCTTGGCTAAGAAATGGAGATGAGCACTGCCCCCTAAAGTTGAACACGACTGGACAGGGGAAACATTTACCTTTATTTTATGTTACTTAGTTAAATAGCTTCAGCAGATTGAATAGAGAAATGTGTGCATGCATGTGTTCTAAATAGATGGGGTTTAAGTACTTTTATTCTAGCTATTCATTCATCCTTCAAGCAAACCAAAAGCACTAGAGGAAGAAGCAACAGTAATGTTGAAAAGCCTATGTATTTAATTGAAGATCTCCTTTGACCAGGCTTAGAGAAAATTCTGAATGACTTAGCAACAGACTTTGCATTTTATAAGTTTATTTGACAGAAAAAATCTCCTTGCTGTACATATAAAAAAAAAATTAAATGCTTTTAAGAAATATGAAGAAACTTCTGTTCCCACCCTCCCTGATTTAGGGTTTCTCAGCTTCTTCTCAGCAAAATTTCAGTCACCTTCCCCCTAAAATGCCTGAATGCCCCTGTTCCAGTTCCAAACTTAACCCCTCATGATCGGGCTCAGCTGATCAATATGAGAGAGTCTCCTTTGAGGGAGGAATAAAAAGGAAAAAGAGCACTGCATATTAAATTCATTTTGTTCTGGGGGGGGGGAGAGGAGCAGGAATAGTTTAACGCTCAATTTTGCCGCAAAGAAACGACTCCACTGTTGCAGGCTACTGAAAGAAGCTGCCTACTTAAGTGGGGAACAGAGGAAGGAGCTACTACATAGCACTTCCATCTAATTCTGGGTTGGTAATATGCTCTCCAACTTTTTATTACAACCCTCCACCATTTCGGGGGGGGGGGGGGGGGGGCTGAGAAACACTAAATCAAACTGATTAGATCACATATCCCTCTACTTCCCACCCACCCACCCATTTGTGTTGTTTTTTAAAAAACCTTTTATGTCTAAATCAACAAAAGAGACAGCTCTCTCAAAACACAGAAATAAAGATTTTAGCTACAAAACGCACAGGAAAAAATGCTCACAGGAGGGAAAAAAAATCAAATGAACACCACCAACTGTTGGAAGAGGAGCATAGAGGCTGTGGATCCTGGCGGGTGTTGAGCAGAAATGTCCAGGGACAAGGGGAATGTAGCTGCCGACAAATGACGGGCAATAAAGACAGGGACAGTAAAGGAAAAAACTAATGAGAATAAAAAGGTGATGGCAAATGAAGAGACCTCCACTCTCCCCACCCCCATAAAAACACACTGGTTTCCAGTGGACATCAGGAAGTGGGGGACTCCCACCTGGAACAGCACTGGAGGCTGGGGGTGGCGCAGTCTGTGGTTGTGAGGACAAGGACTTTCCACTCTCCAAAAGGCTTATGGGGACCTTGGGGAGAAAAGGGAGGAGAAAAAAAATTAAGCAATGCAAAACAAGATGACAATCTAACCTCTTAGCCTAGAGGTGATTGGTATAACCACATACAAATATTGTATTGTACAAGTACATTGTATTAAAGGAAACATCACCACTGAAATACTACTGGTACAAAGATAATGACTGAGGAGAAAAAAGGAAATTCAAAGAGGGGAAAAGTGTATATATTGAAATGTATAACACCACTGGAACAATTTTAAGAGCCCAATGTATTTCCAATATACTAAGGATGAAAACAGATTAATATAATGATTTCCATATACTTAAAATTCACACAGAGAGAACATAGAGAAGCCATTTTTGCTTAGAAATAAGTTATAGCAAATTTCCCTAACAGTATTTAAAAGGGAAGTCTATTGCTTTACTCCTCCCAAGTTGAGGAAAGATAACCAATATTACTAAAGTGGCAACAAATACCAGAAACTATCAATCAATCAATCTTTATTTATTGATTAGCCCTTGGGCCATATCAAAGTGCAGCGCTCCAGAAACAATTATTACAAGTTTGGTAAAAACATTTTAAAATGAAATTGGAATAGGAATAAAACACAATTTAAAATAAAATTAGAGTAAAATACATTCTAGAATGAAATCAGAATAAAATACCATAATTTAAAATACAAATTAAATATCATTAAGATTATATTACAATGTCACCCCTGCATCTGCCCAATCAATCTTAAAACTACTATTAGAATTACTTTATTAAATCAAATGCTCTTTCCTGCAATCTACCACATTCTGCTGCGCCAACTTTGTCCTTTTTTCCATCAATTTTATAGCAAATTTGGCAATCCATTTCACCAGCTGCAAGTTAGAACCTAACAAACAATGTTGCAAGAAGCGCTCTTTAGACTTAGGGGTGCTGGCGTAAAAGATCCTGCCCAGCTGATGTTCCCTCAAATCTGAGTACAGGGGGCAGTCAAAAATTACATGGGGTATTGTTTCAACTTCCCCCTTCCCACATAAACAGACTCTTTCACTTACAGGGATCCCTTATACCTACCCCAAAGCATGTTTGTTTGAAGTTGGTCTAATCTCAATTTGGTAAAATATCTCCTTATGACGGGAAACAAAGGCACAGTTAAATATTTTTCTATTTTAAAAATTTGTTTATTGGCCGATAACCAGGGGAAAACTTTTACTGCTGTTACCTGTGCAATATCCGATTGTGCACTTATGTCCTTAAATCTCTGTGCAATCCAATTTCGGATCTGTCTATGATCGTACTGATGCCAATTTAAAGGAATACCAGAGCTAGATACCTGCTTCAGAACTCTTGATAACCAATTATTTTTATTACTTGAGATAATCTGCTCCATTAGCACTAGCTTTGGTAACCTCCCTTCCTCCATCTCATTTATTCTTAACCAATAATAAACTGTCTTCAGCATGGCCCTTGTGCCAATCGCATGGATTCCCGTTTCTGCCCTTACTACACAAGCTGGGGTTCCAGGGGACACTGCCAAAATTCTCAAGAACTTTTTTTAGGAGTTTCTAGCCCCGGCAACTTAACCGACCCCCATATTTCAGTCCCATAGGTAAGTACTGGTTCAATTTTCGCCTGAAAGACCTTTAGCACTGGGGTTAATGAAGATGGAGTTTTCTCTAAAATAAGTTTGTTTAGTTGGGCTATCCGAGCCAAGGCCTTCCAAGCTCCGGCTTTTACCTGCTTATTCCATTTGCCATTTGTCTGAAATACTAGCCCTAAATAGGTAAATGACTGAACTTGTTCTATTCTTCTGCCATTTAAAACCCATCTCCTCGTCTTCTTTTGCCTGCTAAATATCATTACCTTTGATTTCTCTACATTAATTGTCAAGCGATTTTTTATACAATATGCTGCCAACCTCCTGAGTGACCTTCATAGCCCCACCTGTGAGGCCGACAGCAAAATTATATCATCGGCATATAACAAGCAATTTACCTGTCTTGTTCCTATACTAGGCCCATGGAGTGATATGTCTTCCAAACATTTTGGAAGGTCATTTAAATATAAATTGAAAAGTGTTGATGCAACCTTGTCTAACACCCTTCTTTATTGGAATTGCATTTGTTACCGATCCTGTCCTGTTCACTCAAACTCTTACCTAGGTTTCCATGTATAATAATCTAATTAAATATAACAATTTCTTTTCTATTCCCATGGCCTCTAATTTATCCCATAAAATTTGTCTATCAATTGAGTCGAAGGCTGCCTTCAGGTCTATGAATGCCACATACAGTGTTTTTTTCCAGAACTTAAACTTTGTTATTAGATGGTCCAACACAAAACAATTATCCATAGTAGATCTTCCGCTCCTGAAGCCTGTCTGTTCTTCAGCTAAAATGTTATTTCTCATTAACCAATCTTCTAATTTATGAAGCAAATACTTAGCATAAATTTTTGCTGATATATCAATTAGACTAATTAAATGGAAATTATCTGGGTTATCTCTAGAGCCTTTTTTATATAATGGAATAATTATTGATGAACGCCAACTGGCAGGAATTTGCCCTGTTCTAGTGATAAAAGTAAAGAGACCCACCAGGACAGGTGCCCACCAGGCTATGTTATCTTTAAATAACGATGCCAGGAGCGCATCCTGTCCTGGAGCTTTGTTTGTCTTCAGGGAGGAAATTAAACGCTTCACCTCCATGATTGACACTTCTTCCCACTGGGGTAAGGCTTCATATCCCTGTATCAAGCTCAGAGAGGATATCACCTCATCTGAGCTTTTCGCTGCTGCTGGAGTGGCCAGATGCTTCTCCCAACTTTCTGCAGTAATGTTTGGGTCACTTATTGGTTTTCTATCTTTAATAATTTTTGAGACCTCCAACCAGAAAAGTGTGGTTGAGGCCAGCTTTGCTGCCTGTTCTAGGCCAGCCCATAAGTTGTCAATATAAGAGGCCTTTTTCCTCTTCAATAGCTGCTTATATTTCTGCCTTATGGTGATATACTCCTTCTGTAATTCCATGTTTGGGCTGATTAAGTATCTCCTAAATGATTTCCTAAGCTGTTTTTTCCTTTCCTTGCAGTCATTATCAAAGCACGTTGAGTAACTAGAATCAAACTGGCCCCTTGGCTTGGTAGTCATGAAAAAATGCTTCAATTTATGGCATATTTCCGCAAAATATACTATAAGCTCTTGTTCACCCATACTATTTGAGCATATATGCGCTAAGGCTTCCATACGTGGTGAATTCATAAATTCTGTCACTGCTTTACTATCAACCCTCTTCCATGTTCGTCTTCTCTCATGAGCTATTTCTAAGTTGAAGCCTATTTGTTGAATTGTTTGATTCCTTTTCCTTAAATCAGAAGGGATTGTCAGGGACGTCTCAATCGGAAGATGATCACTTTCTGGCCTTGGTAACGTCAAGACCGAAGTTGCCCCTGATACTAAACTGTGAGAAACACAAAAGTAATCAATAGAGCAACATGCCTTAGGGCCAAAAAAAAGTTATGGGATACCTTTTAGCTTCCGAGTACTGGCCTACAATTTGAAGGTTACAGTTGTATACCATTGTTAGAAATTTCCCCCCATCTTTGTTCTTTTTCCTATCTTGGGAGTCCCATGATTGTTGGTTATGTCGATATCCATCTGGAATTATACCATTTTCAATAAAAGTCTCCAACGAGGGACCCACACAAGCGTTAAAATCCCCTGCCAAAATTAAAGGTGTTTTTATAAATTTTTTATGTATATCTAATATTTTTACCTCTAGTGCAGTGATGGCTAACCTTTTTGCCGTTGCATGCCAAAAGCGGGGAGAGCGTGGGGGGTTGCGGGTGCAGGTGCCCACATCCATAATTCAATGTGCCCCGCTCTCCCGTGCATGCGTATGTTATCCCCCCACACTTCCCCCTGCTTTTGGAACGCGATGGCATGGTGGGCCCAGTAGGTCCATTTTTCCCCCTCCCTAGGCTCCAGAGGCTTTCTAGGAGCCTGGGGAGGGCAAAAACAGCCTTCCCCATCCCCCTGGAGGCCTTTCGGAGGCCGGAAACAGCCAGTTTCCCGACTTCCGGTGGGACCGGAAGGCCTGAAAATCAGTTGGCTGGTGCATGCATGCGCGCTGGAGCTGAGCTAGGGCAACACTTGCGTGCCCACCAATATCGCTCCGCGTGCCACCTGTGGCACCCGTGCCATAGGTTCGCCATCACGGCTCTAGTGCCTCCCACAGATCGCCCATTGCTGGATTAACATACACATTTGCAAATACCATTGACTTCCCTTCATATGCCAAATGGATTGCTTGAAAAAATAAAAGGCCGGGGTCCAAGCATATTGTCAGGTGTGCTTCCTTCAAAAACCAGGAAAGAAATAACCAGACTC
>WNWU01013792.1:58691-76806 GCA_012654045.1 Ptyas mucosa | reverse complement strand
TGTTAAGGATATTGATGTTGTTTTACCAACCAGCAGAGTAACTGCACAAGGAAACGTTGAGAGCAATGAATAAGAAAACTGGTTTAGCAAAAGTGTACTTTATCATAGGAAAAAGCAGTAGCGTAGTCATAAACAAATCCCAAGTCTTCTCCAATAAATCAGTCCAGTAAATCAGTCCAAACAACTCACTCTAGTTAACAAACCACGATGGTAGCAGATCCATCAACAGATAGCAACTCCTTCACAATAGCAGCTCATAGCAGTTCCGTCACAATAGCAGTAGCAGTTCATAGCAGCAGCAGCTCATAGCAGCAGCAGCAGTTCATAGCAGCAGCAGCTCCACTAGCAGCTTCTAACAGACCAGGTTACAATACTTTGTTTAAATATATTCCCAACTAGTCATTATCCAATTACAGCATGACTCAGCAAGAAGGTAACATTTACAGTTTAAAGTTACAGTATATATATATTGCCTGGACAACTGGTTTAACATTATATACCATATAGAATCCTAACAGCTGTTTTGAATGCAAAGGGGAAAAAATGCATCTTGAGCCTGTGTCAAACGCCCACCCCGGCCACGCCCCACCCCCTGGCCCTCCATGGTCAAACACAACCCTGATGCGGCCCTCAATGAAATCGAGTTCGACACCCCTGTTCAATATCATCAGCTTAGCTTTGTCTTTTTTAGATAGGCCCACTAAACAAATAATGCTCAATCACACTCATGGAAATAAAGATACTGGTACCCTGGCAATTTATTTGAAGCAAGCCACTTATTTATATCTAGATGTAAATGAGAAGAATTCACAGAGTTCAAGATGGAGATTTTAGGATTAAAGACACTAGCATAATTTCATACCTTCAGGGAATGAGTAGGAACACACTGTTTCAGAAATAAAAAAACTATAAGTACAGGCAAGTCAGTCAAATCGTTACATTTAATAGGACCTTTAGCAATTGTTGGGCATTTCTAAAACTAGCAAGTCATGCTCATTACCTTGAAGTTCTGCGATGAGGAGCTCGGGGACTGGGAGACTTGCATCGCCATTTTCGTCCTGGAGATCTGCTGATGTTTTGTCTGTTTCTCTGCAAGGACCTATTCCTAGACCCGTCTCTGGATAGAGAATGGGGGTATGAAACTGACTTGGATTCAATGTTAAATGCATTCTGGAAATAATCCCTAAACAACTTCTTAGCCAAGGGAAGTAAGACTTGCTGTAGAGACCTACCTACGTCGATCCCTTGGAGCAGAGGGTGGTTGGGCAAGAGGGGAAATCTGACGCCGGTCTACTGGAGAGTAGCTCAGAGAGTGGGAATCTCTCAATGAGTCAATTGGTTTTCTAGGGCTGTGTGACCTAGCAATAGAAAAAGCCAATGGTTAAAAAAAAGGTCAAAAATGGAAAGAGGCACTGAAATGAGGAATGAATTGAATAGATAGCAATAGCACTTAGACCGCTTCACAGTGCTTTACAGCCCTCTCTAAGCAGTTTACAGAGTCAGCCTATTGCCCCCAACAATATGGGTCCTCATTTTACCCACCTCGGAAGGATGGAAGGCTGAGTCAACCTTGAGCCTGGTGAGATTTGAACTGCCAAATTGCAAGCAGTCAGCAGAAGTAGCTTTCAATACTGCTCTCTAACCACTGCGCCACCATGATGAGGGCAAAGATGAAGGAATTGGCAGAGATAGCAAATTTAATTGCATTAATTAGGGGAAAGAATGTAAATAGCTTCGTGTCCACCTGGAAACCTTTTTTGGACTTTCTACTCGAGAGAAAAAAAAATTTCATTTTAGGTTTTGATGATTAAGTAGATCATGATTATAGAAACAGCTAGTATTTACTGTTTTAGATAAGTAAAAAGTTGATATTATAACTGTATTATGTATCTCACTGCAACGAAAGAAGCTGCAAGTCACTGCTTTTTGTTTCTTATGTTTCTTCCATTCCTTTTTCTTTCATTTTATCAATCTTTCCCTTTTCCTTTCCTCCCCTTTCCTCCCCCCCTTTTCCAGTCTTTATTTGTATTTCATATTTTTAAAAAACTTAATAAAAATATTGTAAATACAAGAAACACTGTTCTAAAAGAAAGAGGACCATCAAATATACTAGCCAGAATTTGCCATCTGTGTCCATGAGAGAACATGGCAAAACAAGATGCTGTAATGAAATACCATCAGTTATAAGTTGCAACATTCTTAGCAAATATTGTTATTTGTAGTATTTTGCAATATTTTTAAAGTACTGTTAGGTACAGCCTACCATGTGTAGTCCTATTGTAACTGATACACCCCTCCCTCTACCCAAAAAAGCTAGTGCCACAAATCTTCCACAGCTCTTTTAGCACCTGGCAGTCTTCTTGGACTATTTCCCCAAGATCTCATGACATTTGCACTAGGCATGTGATGCCAGAAGCCATTCTAAACATTCAGCAAACAGGACAAGGTAATTCTCTTAGGGTGCCAAGCCAAGGAAGGAAAGGGAAGAGCTGGTTCACCTCCACACTTCAACAACATTGCCAATAAAAGAATAGAACACTGATTCTCAGGTGCAAAATATACCTCTTCATTAACCAAATACTTACTTTCTCTTCTCTGGAGATGGTTTCTTCTTTGGGGGACCCTTCATCACTGCCTGGAGTCCTGTTTTAGGCAGTGGCGTTGAAGAGGAGGAAGAGGAGGAAGAGGAGGAAGAGGAGGATGAGGAAGAGGCTGAAGAAGAGGACGAAGTAGAGGAAGAGCTGCTGCTTGAACTGCTTGAGCTTCGAGAATGGCACTTGCGTTTGCCCATTTCCAGAGGTTGCTCATCACAATTAGTCTCTTTCAGCACTGGGCTTGGTGTCCTTTAGGAAGGAAAGTAAAGGGAAGAGGGTATAATTAAAGACTGGGTGGCTGCAACAGAGGAAACAAGGTTCAGGCAGGTTAACTGAAGAAACTCAAATTTCTGAATGGACACACAAACTCCAGCTCATGCTGTTTATGAGAAACGTCTAGGGAAACAGCTGACTTGAGTCTTAATTTTTTTTCTTAGCAGCATATTCAGCCTATTATGTCAAAAAACAGTTATAACAGTGATCCTTATGCCTCACAAAATGACAGCCTTGGTTGGAATAAGCAGTCCAAAAATGCCACAAAGAAAACTGACATTGTTACTTCTTACCACACTAACCCTCCATCTTTTTTTCCTTACATACATAGGTACTTCAAACCAAGCCCCTCATTGCAGTCACCTTCCAGATATGTTCCTGAGGTTTATAGTATAGAGACATTACTGGAAATAAAGTAAAATTGAAACTAATAATATTTTGCAACACGCTACTTTCCTTTTAATTAAAAGAATCTACCATGCTGGGAACTCAAAAGCTTAGGTTTTCCACTGACAAAGGCTACTGCTACTTCATGCAGACTCATTTCCTATTTGTAACTAAACAACGTTTTAATTACAGGTTCTATCAAGCTATCTCTTGCTAGCCCATTAATTCTCTACGCTCATTTCCTTGTTCTGCTATTCCAAGTCTTCAAAAACAAAAACAAAAAACCCCCAACCCTACTCCTCCACACTTGAAAGAATTAGAAAAGTTACATAAGCCAAGACTGCATTTAAATTGTTACATATTTTGCAAGAAAGATTATCAACAATTTTTTGCAGGCATACTCTGATGCAGTACAACTCTTGCACAAAACCCAATACAGATAATACAGAGCAAAATTTGATTCCATAAGAATACAGTATGGCAGGGGTGCCAAACTCGATTTCATTGAGGGCCGCATCAGGGTTGTTAGACTTCAGAGGGCCGGTGTGTGTGTGTCCGTGGGCAGGCGTGGCCATGGTGGGCATTTGACACAGGCTCAAGATGCATTTTTTCCCTTCTTTCTTTCCACAGTTCTTTACTATAACCATTTTCCTATCTCTTCTACCAGATATTACTGGCAAATATTAATTACTTATTCTTCATACTCCACTAAACTTTTTATTTCTAAAATTATACACCACTGTTTAATAGTAAATTGCTTTTCCAGGCAGAAAAGCTATTCATACTATTGCATTTTTATTATTCAACTAATAATAAAAGTACAATAGCATAATTAACATGATAATACAAGATCTAACAGCAGAGGTAAAGTTCCAGGATAGTAAATAGAAATGGCTGTCAATTATAGATTGTTGATTGTAGATTAAATGGACCTATAGTATGTAAAATTTGGCATTAAACTGTAGTATTAACATAGGGTGTTGCTTGTTTTCTATCCAGATCAGGCACTTACTTAAGGCCACATCATTGTAAACCAGTCCTCCAGCAGCACGAAAATGGGCCGTGCAGGGCCTTTTTCAGCTGGCTGAAAACGCGGGCCGCTTTCAGCCGGCAGAGTGCTGCTGGAGGCCGGGGAGGCCAAAAACGGGCCGTGCGAGGACCTCACTGGGCCTCTATGTGGCCCATTTTTGGACAGCAGAGTGCTGCAGGAGGCTGAAAACAGGCCACGCGGGGCCTCTGCATGGCCCGTTTTGGCTGGCAGAGGCACTGCAGCCTGGTCCTTTGATATTTCTAGGCCAGCCCCCGTGGCCCAGATTTAAGCACCCCGCGGGCCGGATCCAGCCTGCGGCCCTTGAGTCTGACACCCCTGCAGTATGGTATCTATTAGTAGTACCCAGTAACATCAGTAAACGCGACGTCTGGTGGACAAAGGCCATCATTACAATCTTTCAAAACCATGACCAACGAAGAAGCATTTCTGAAGGGTCTACAATATCAGGTCTACACACTACATACTGAACAGTCACTTAGTTGATTTTGGCAGCTATAGAAATTAAAGAAAAAACCAAACATATGAAGAGATGTGTGGAAACCTGAGTTACAATTGGCACTATTAATATGAGAACTGAGAAAAATACAGATGCTGGAAGGTATACACAGCGACCACTCTGTACATGGGCACATCCAAAGCCTGCCAGTGCCCATGCAGTTGACCCGACTACTGAAGCATAATCAAGTGGTTATCCCTCATATCAGAATAGCCATGTTGCAACAAAGATCCTTTCCTCATCTGGCTCCTGTTCTCTGGAATCATCTATCACCAGAAATTCTCTTAGAATCAAGTAAGACTTTGTTGCCCCTTGAGCTCATTTGATTTCCCTATAGAGGAAGAGAGCTTGTTTCCTGCATATTACAGCCAAGCATAAAAATACAGCTTTTTCTATTTGCTTATATAGGCTAGATTAGCATTCAACTGATGCAAGAATTCATTCAAAACTTCAGATTTTAAATCTAGCAATACTAGAAACAAAAAACATTATTGGTTGTGTTATACTTGCCTGTATCTATTTTATATATTTGCACTTATCTGAGACAATGCTTATGGACTATGGGTCCACGCAACATCTTTTATGGCAGAGATGTCATTCCGGAGACTGGGATTAGAAGGGATATAAAACAAGGACATGAATAAAATGTGTGTGTGCATATACATTCTAATTGACCAAGAAGAAACTGGATGTTGGGTATTACAAGGCAGTGACTGCTGACAGCTTAAAAGACATGGAAAAAAAGGATTACTAAGAAGAAAGGTTCTTACTGTTTCAGTTCAATCTCAGCCTCAAGATCCTCTGTTGCCTGATAATGGGGACTGGATTCAGATGAGCTGGACTCAGAATCAGAAGTTGAAGATGAGGAGGAAGATGAGGATGATGATGAACTGGTAGATGAAGCAGATGAACTTCTCTTTGCCTTCGAAGGGGCAGGGGGTGGAGGAGAGGGAAGAGTAAGTTGTAGGACTGTGGGACAGCTGCTCCTGGTGTCATCCTCCATGGTGACAGAAGCCAACTGCGACTCAGCCTCAAGGGTAGGTAAGTGCACCTCAGACCTGTCTGCTACTTTTCCTTCAGATACTATCTCCTCTTCTTTGGGGGATGGCACTAGGACCCCCTTACTAGCATTGATTTCTGTCCTAGTACCAGAGCCGGAAGCAGAGGAGAAGGAGGAGTGGGACAGCAATTTAGCTTTTACAGGAGAGAGGGAGCCTGCATGAGAATTGCTTCTCTCTGACAAAGGTGCACCAGCTTCTGCATCATCTTTAACTACAGCTTGGTGCATGCTCTGATTCCGATCTCCTGGGCTGTTTTGGATGGCTATGGAGTCACAATTGTTCGATACTGGAGGCACGTCATGTAGCATAGATGGATCAGGAGAGAGGAGCTTTCGCAATTTAGGAGATTCCTCACAAGGTGGAATTAAAGCGCAAGAAATGGCAATGTTGTTTTTGCTATGCCAAAGAGAGGAGCTTGCTGGCTTCTCTTGGAGGTCAGACTTGGGATATCTCTCTAGAACAGGAGGAGAGCGAGACTTTCTTCCTGGAGATGTGCAGGCTTCCTGGGAGCCTGATCTGGAATGCTTCCTCACAGGAGATGACTGACAATCAGGGGTTACTCTGGACCCAGTGCCTTTATATAATGCTGTTATACGTGATGTATCTAATCTGGGAGGTGAACGGGATGCATTCCAACTTGTTGCAGTCCTCTCTGGGGACAACTGCAACATCTGTACTGGCAATTGGGAATGACCTCTGTGTGGTAGTTTAGATTTTTCCTGAGAAGAGGATCTTGAGCGGCTTCTAGCTGGAGAGGAAATTGACCGTTCCCTCTGCAACGAACCCCAAGATTTATCTCGTCGCCTGGAGAGTGAACGGGAGTGACTCCTCCATGAGGGAGAGCCAGATCTTTCTTGTCGCAAAGAAGTTCTGGGCCTGTCACCATAAGATGATGACTCAGACCGATGTGGATGTGTGCTGGTGCTTGATTTTTCTCTGGAGAGTGATCTGGACCATCCACACCTTGGAGGTGTTAGAGATTTGAGTCTAGGACTCACTGATGATACAGATCTTCGTCTTCTTGTAACTGGTGTTCTAGACTTTTCTCTTCCCTGTGATCCAGACCTATGTCGTGGAGGGGTTCTAGATTTCTTTCTAGGTCTTGGAGATGATCCAGCTCTGTGGTGGTGTCGGGGTAGTGTTCTGGATTTTATTTGGGACCTTGGGGATGACCCAGATCTACGTCGTCTGGGTGGTGTTCTAGACTTGATTCTGGGTCTAGGAGATGAGCCAGACCTACGTCGTCTTGGAGGCGTTCTGGACTTCAACTTGGGTCTTGATGGAGACCCAGACCTGCCATGCTTTGGAGTTCTGGATTTTGGTCTAGATCTAGATGGTGACCTTGAAGTTCTGTGTCTTGGAGGTGTTTTTGATTTTATTCTTGGTCTGAGTGGCGACACAGATCTGCTCTCAGATTTCTCTTTCCATTCTGGGGAAGAATCTGAATTGCTCTCACGAGAGTGCATTTTTGGCTTCTCTTTAGTCCCAGAATAAGAACCTCGTCTACTTCGAGATGCCTCTTTAAATGCCCCTTTCTTCTCTAAAGGTGATCTGGGCCCCATCACTGCAGCTTTAGAAGTTTCTCTTATTTCCGGAGCAGATCCCCGTCTATTGTGCTTTGTAACCGTTGCAAATGTGCTGTTCTCTGGTTCTGGAGAATATGCTTTGCTATGCGTTGGGGATGAAACTGATTTATTCTTGTTAATTGACAGTTCCGCAGAACTACAAAGTCTGGGAGGTGACTGAGATTTATCACCTTCTGGAGATGTTGATGAAGTAGAGGAAGAGGAGGAGGAGGAGGAGGAGGAGGAGGAGGAGGAGGAGGAAGAAGAAGATGATCCAGATCTACTCCGCCTTGATGGAATATCTGTTTTTTTAAGTACTGGTGATGATTTAGATGGCATTTGTCTTGAGGAAGACTGCAATTTTTCTTTTCCAGAGAGAGATGAACCTGATTTACTCTTTTGGAATGGAAGTGAAGCACTTTCCATTACTGCCATGGAACTAGATTTGTTGTGCCCTGGAGAAGATCCAGATTTTGTTTTCACTTCTTGGAATTTATTTTGCTTTGGAGTTTTAGAGTTGCCATTTAGTTCAGGAGATGATCTGGATTCACTTCTCCTGGAGGGAGATTTCTCTATCACTGCCTGAGGGGACAGTCCACATCTGACTTGCTTCAAAAATGAAGATTTTGTCATCTCAGGAGAGTATCTTGAATTGGTCCTGGAAGGTGATCTTGACTGTTCTTTGGTCATTGGAAGAGTACCAGATGTGCTTTGCCTTGGAGATGACCTAGTCTTCTTTAACTCCAAGGAATCATTTTTGCATTTATCCAGCAGTGAAGATTTCTTCTTAATTTCTAATGAATATCCAGAAGCAACTGGTCTTAGAGGAGAAAGAGATGTCTCTCTCAAAGCCAGAGGTGATCTAGATCTGCTCTGCCTTCGGTGCAGTGATCTAGGTTTTTCTTTTGTTCCTACAGACCTTCCAGATCTGCTTTGCTGCAGTGGAGATACAAACTTTGATTCTGGAGAAGTTGATTGCCTTATTGGCGATAAGGAGTTTTCCTTTGCTGATGATTGACTGGAACTAGACCCACTTCGCCTTGGAGATGATCCCATTTCCCTTTTCAGCATTGGGGGTGATCCTATCCTCAGCTTTGTTTTCACTTCTGGAGAAGACCGAGATCTGTTTCGCCTTCTTGGTAATCTCATCTTTGGTTCTGGAGAGGACCCAGATATACTACGTCTTGAAGGAGACTTTGATTTGTTTCGCAGTGCTGGAGAGGAATCAGATCGACTTCTTTTTGAAGTGTTTTTAGCTTTTTTTTCAGCTGCTGAAGAAACATCAGACTTCCTTGTAAGCCTTGGAGATGAACCAGAACTGCTCCAACGGGACTTTCTGGTTTTGTTTTTGAGGGCTGGAGATGACCTGGATTGGCTACGCCTAGTAGGTGATCTTGATTTCTTTTTTGGTGTTGGAGAAGAACCAGATCTACTTTGTCCGACGCTTAATCTTGATTTCTTTTTTACTCTTGGAGAACTAGAATGACTGCACCTTGGAGGTGTTCTTGATCTTTTCTTCCTTGACCTTGGAGAAGAACCTGAATGACTCAGTGTTTTCTTTTTGGCTTTTGGAAGTGATCCAGACCGACTACGTCTGGGAGATGCTTTTAGCCTTGATTCAAGAGAGGAACCAGAAAGACTATGTCTTAGCACTTTTCTAGATCTTTCCCTCATTCTTGTAGATGAATCAGATCGACTTCTCCTAGAAGAAATTCTGGAAACTTTGTGATCTGGAGACGACACAGATCTGGTTCGTCTGGCTGAAATCAAGGATTTATCTCTTCTTGGAGATGAACTTGATCTTCCTCTCCTGGGAGGTGTCCTAGTTCTAGATCTGACTCTTCTTGGTTGTGTTCTGGAGTGGGATCTTGCTTGCCTGGGTGGACTTCTTGATCCAGACCTGCCTCTTCTTGGTGTTCTTGAACATGACCTCCCTCTTCTTGGCGGTGTTCGTGACCTGCCCCATCTTCCACTATTTCTGCTTCTAGACCATCCATGCCTTTGGGGAGTTCTAGAACGAGACCAACCACGCCTCTGAGGTGTACGAGATCGACCCCATCTGGGAGGTGTACATGAACGTGATCTACCCCATCGTTGAGGTGTTCTTGAACGGGCTCGCCATTGGGGAGTTCGAGAACATCCACTTCTCAAAGGAGAACGTGAACGAGATCGAGCACGTCTCTGAGAACGAGACCTGCCCCTCCTTGGTGGGGTACGGGTGCGTGATCTACCTCTCTTAGGTGGGGTCCGGGACCAAGATCTACCTCTACGAGTAGTGGGTGTTTGAGAGAAAGATTTGTCCCTCCGACCGGCTCTTGATTTGGAGCCTTTAGCTGGAGGGGTGCTGGATGATTCACGTCGAGATGTCTTAGAAGACTGTTTTTGCCCAGAATGAGAGATTTCAGGGGATGAGCTAGATTTCTCTCTCTGGGTAGAGGCTTTCTCTTTGTCTTGCCTTTTGGGAGGGCCCTCTGGAGAACAGTTGCGAGAACCTGGAGCAGCCTTAGTTGGTGGGGAAGGAGAAGAGGAGGAGGAAGAGGAGCAACTACCACTCTCTGAAGGAGAAGGTGAGAGCTGAGGTGTAGAGTCCTCATGAGATCTCTTCAACTTGTTCTCAACAGCCTTAGAAACAGATGAAGAAGCTGTAAGCTCCTCCTTGTGGTCAAGAGAAAACTTAGCCTTGGATGGTGAAAGAGTCCCATTACGATCCTCTGACTGCTTCTTAGCAGATAAAGAGGAACAGGAAGGAGACCTCTTCTCTTTAGAAGGGGGGCGCTTTTCTCGAGAACGATCATTCAGCACAGGAGAATGATGCATTGACTTTTGATCATACTCAAGTGAGGAGGTGGATTTTTGACCCCCATGCCGAGCAAACTTTCTGTCCTTGTCTCTTTCTTTCTCTTTGGCAGGAGATGAAGGACTTGGAGAATGCTGAAGGGTCTCACGTACTGGAGAATGCTTGGATATTTTCTAAACAGGAATATAAAAAACAGTAACTAGAACTATCCTTTGAAAAAGCAAAAAGGCTCAGCAGCCAGCTCCCAACTATATTACAAGCATTTTGAAAGTGAAAAGATCACTAGGGTTCTTGTTTAACTCTAACCATCTCATTAATTAGCTGTCATTTTACAACAGCATTTCCTAACCTGGGTGATTTTGTGTGGACTTCAACTCCCAGAATGCTTAGCAATGGCATATTCAATGGAACTGAGGTTTGAAGTCCACATATCACAAAAAGTTGGACACACTGTTCAACCAACTATAATTAGATTTTAAGCTTTAACATATTAAAAGAACTTAGAATCCACCATTTCTCCTCTCCAATTTTAATGAACAATCAGTATTCCTAAGTCATTTTGTTCCAAGTGACTTTATTTATGTAAATGTTTCTCACTTTCCTAATGTATATATTATTCTTTACCTCCCGCTTTTCTATGCTTTCTCGAGGACTTGTGCTCCTGCCTTGCTGGGCAGGCTCAGCAGAAGATGAATGCTCTTTCTCTCCCAAATTCTTAGAAACTGCTTCAGTGTCTGGTTTTCGTGAACTTGCCAAAGGAGACTTCCTCTGCCGTCTAAGGAAGCTCCTTTTTGGAACAATGGGGCTGCCTGATCTGTAAACAAATAATGATTAGGTTAATCCACAAGACTCTGCCCAAGTTTAATAGCTAATTAGAAGACGCAGAGCTTGATTCTCCAAGCTGTACCTGCTGTGGGAAGCATCTGATGAGGAAGAACCATCTGGGGAGGAAGAGTGATCCCGATGGTCTTTCTGAGATGCAGACTCACTGGTGGACCTGAGAGTTAAAAATGAGAATAAGATGCCTGCAAAAAAGATCAACTTTAGTTGCACAGCACAGGTAGAATAGGTGGCTTTTACCTCTTCCATTTCTTTTCCTTGGATTTGTGTTTGCTTTTGGGACTTGGAGATCTGGGGGGAAAGTTTGTTTTGAATCATTGTTGAACAGTGACATATGCAGTGACTGTTTCTCCCTCTGTTCCTTTCATATCCTTCATAGTACAGCTATTCTAGCAATACCCAAGAATAACTGTCCCTAACATACCAACTCCAAATTCACAGTCAGGAGACCAATGTAAAGTTGAGATGTAGATACACAGCTTCTGAAAACACTGCAGAGCACATAGAATCACAAACATATCTACCATCTATAAAATCTTAAAGCAGACTCCTCTTTTCCCTAGGATCAGGATCCCATGAAAAGGCACCACTGCTTTAAGATGTTGAAAACAAGTGCTACATTTGCAACTCTCACACATTCTAGGGCACCTTTGAAAATCAGACCTGTGGAGCCCTACTAGATACGAATTATTGAACTTAATTCATCCTAGCTTAGGTGATTCTGAGAATAAGTAAACAGAAAGAACCACTACCTTCTACATACAAATATTTTAAAAATGGCTAATGGTTATTAAGACTCACCTGTGCTTCCTTTTCTTTGATTCTGATCTAGAATAAAAAAAAGAACAGAGTAGGAGTTGGCATTCTGATGTTGCAGATGTTTTTAATTATAATTTCCATCAGTTGCAGCCAGTGTGTCTAATGAACACAAATTATAGAATTTGTATTCAGGTCATTAAAAAAGCACCAGGTTTCCTGTTCCAATATTAGACTTTATTCCCAAGTTACCAGAAAACTGATGTCATGCCCAATAACTTTAGCAAAGCAAGGCTGATGTTCAAAATTGATGGTGGATTACAAATGTGAATTCTGCCCATGAATCCCATCGAAGATGACTGTAAGAAGATTTCTGGAAAAGTAAATGCAGCATACAGAGTGAGAACTACAAGCCTATCAGATAGCATGCTCCTAATTTTTATACTTTTTACCACAGAGAAAAAAAATTGAAGCTTTCTTAAAAGAATGCAAAAAAATATTTTTGAAGATAGCACTACAAAGGACTTAGTAAATCATCATCATGATCAAATTGTGATGTCCCTAAAATCCAATCCTCACACTAGGCCAGTCACTTTTACCTCCCTACAATCCCCTTACCTGTGTTTCTTTTTCTTTGAGCTTTTTTTTCTCTCTCTTCGAGAAGATGATCGGCTCTCAGACCTTGAAAAACCAAAAGGGTGAGATACATTTTCTGAGAAACTTTAAAATGTAAAAGTTCCTTTTCTTACTTCTAAATCTAAATCTTGCCTCCCTCCCCCTTGTCTGAATCTAATGAGTCTGGGGGAAAAATTCAAGTATCTTGGGCTCACCCACCCACCTGCCTCGGTCTTTCTTCTTTTTCTTCTTCTTTTGTTTTGGAGATGGTGACCGGGAACTGCTGGAGTCTTTAATAAGACTGAGGAGACAAAGTCCAAATAATAAACAAAATTCAGGAATTCAATTCACAACATTCTACATAAGCAGCAGCCTATTATGAATCCTATCTTTCTTACAAAAATAAAATCTCTCACAGGTACAAGTCAATTATGCACAAATTCTAATCAAGAATGCAATCAATCATGAACCATCTCATAAATTATAGTGGTTTCATTAAGATGTAATCTTACTGCCCACGTGCAATGCTTGTTTGGTAGTTCCTACATTTCAGGTATTTTATTTGAATTTGTCTTCTTTTACTGTAGTAGACATAACCAGAGCTACCTTGTCACCTCTTCTTGCTTATTTTCTTCCAGTAGGGATTCCTCATACCTGTGCTGCTCCTGCTGTTGTTTAGTCACTGCAGCTGTTGCTGCCTCCTTGGCCCTGCGGTTGGGGTCAAAAGAGCTGCCATCCACGTAACTATCACTGATTCCAAAAGCAGCTCGTAGCCTCTCATTCTTCTTTTCATTGGCCTCAGCCAGCTGATGGGTCTCTGTAATACTGGAGAAGAAAAGAAATAGTTAATAGAACAAATATATCGCAATGCAAGGATCCTATCAATATGCAGATTGAAACATGGCATATTTTTGGAACAGCCTCTCTTAAGATGAAAAGTAGCTGTCATGACAAAACAACACAAAATCCACAAATGCCTTACTTACCTAGACTTCTGCTGTTCCCCCTCTTTGACAACTGCCACATCTTTTTCTAGAAGCATCATCCGAAAAGTGGCCACCTTCTCCTGAATCTCCCCTTCTCCATACCTATTGTATGCATCAGAATAGAATTTAGTGGACTATAGAAATGTTCCATTTAAAAGCTAAATCACTCAAATGAGGTAAGAAAACATTTCTAAAATGCATGGATTATAAAAGTTCCAAGAATCCACCCTCTAGAAAGTACATAACTTAGTATAAAACATTGATTAAAACCAAAATGTAAACCAAGAGTTTTAGTTCAAATTCTTTTACTATGAATCTTTTAGAACATCTTCACAAATCATTTAGTCTCTTAAGCCTTCTGGCCATTAATCTCTGAAAAATGTGGCCAATAATAGCCTACCTTACTAGACCAGGGGTGTCAAACTCACGTTGCCACGACAGTGTCACGTGATGTATCGGGACTTTTTCCCCTTTCACTAAACCAGGTGTGGGCATGGCCAGCGTGTGATGCATCTGGCCCGTGGGCCAGGAGTTTGACAGCCCTGTATTATTCCATGTATTATTGCATATTACAATGAATCTCTATAGAATATTAAAAAATGCTTTATGATATTAGGCATTATTAGTACAAAACATATTATTTTCAACCATTTTCATTTCTAGTATACCCCAAATATGATTATCCAATTTTAAAAGACTTATAACTAAAGTTCTACTTAAGTATATAAAAATTAAATTTTGATAATCAAAGCATTGTTTTCTGAACAAATTCCATTACTCAAAATGAAAACTGAGCATAGAAAAAACATACAGCTAATATCACACAACACTGTATTCCTTTACCCTATAGATATATTTAAAATACTTGTTCTGCTAATAATTCCAAACAAATAAATGAGACCTCCTTTTGTAAAAACTGAGTGCCAAAAACTGGAAAGGAGAAATTTTGGATGCAAAGCATACTGATCATATCATTCCCAAATCTGTATATTCTAATAGCAGTGTTAGTTTATTTGCTCCTACCAGTTGACCATTATTATTCTCGCTGCTCTTCTCATCATGTCTTGAAAATGTTTTAGCCTTGACCTTCCTGTAACAACTCACCCTTGGTCTTCCATGAGCTCAGCCAGTTCTAAGCATTTCAACTCAACCTTCCTTTTGCGCTCGTGATCCAGGATGTCCTGGTTGGGTTTTTTAACCAAAGATGACTCCAGTTTCCTCAGCTCCTCTTCTGACTTGTAGTCAGCCCGATCCTTCTTGTGACGCACTGTCGAGAGGTTCCGTTGCACGTAACCGTTGGTGCCACTGCCCCGGGGAGTGGGGAGTCCTATCCCATTGTACATGGCTCGCATAGACTAGCACCTCTGGTGCCTCTGATACTTAAAGACAGTATGAGAAGAGGCAGAAGGGAAAAAAAACCCTTTTTTCATATCACCATATGGGTAATATCGTCCACCACCTGCGATCAAAAAAGACTGCAGTCTTTTTTCTATGAACTGACCTTTCCTTTTTATTAAAAGTTCCTTATTCTCAAATCCATTCCTTGTTCCAATTAATTACACATTTTATCACTCCCTCTTATGCCTATTTCTTCCCTACTCATTTATACCTCACCACCAGATCCCATATTTTGATTTTCTCAACAGTGGAGCAGAATTTAATAGTACATGCTTTCTAGAGGAACCCTTTTATTAAATAATTTCATATTCTCTACACTACTGCAACCACTTCCCAACTATTCATTCTTCTTCTCCCCAACCAAAAGCTGTAGTCAATTATCCAAAATTATTTAGCCCACAATTTTCACCTCAATTCTCAAGATTTCAACACTTGCATTCAGATTTGTTTTATCTTAATACAGTATATATCCTGTACTCCAAGGACAAATCTATTAAGCCCCCCTTTCTGGGTTTTATTATATACATATCTGGTTTCTTTCCAATGCTTCCTGTTCAAAATCTCCTTCCCAATAAAGGAGGCAATCCTATGTATATTACCATGAAAATTTACTGGGACTTACTTCTGAGTAAGAATTGGCCTGCACAATTCATCCTCTAATCTTTTTACAAGCTTCTCATCGAACCCTTTTTTAAAAAGGCTGAACATCCCTATAAAGCTACCACCTACCCATCAGATCCCTATCATTTACTAGTAACAATGATTTATACTGTATTATCCTCCTTCCTTTACCTTTTCAAGAACTAAATAAGTTCATGCCTTCTACTCCTTAAATTTAAGATCTCAAGTCCAGCTCAGCCCACAAACATAAACTGATAACTACACAGATTTCCATATCGTTTTCTCTAGCAACATTATAGCTGAAATAGCTTGCTCGGTGTCTTTCAAAAAGAAAAATCCTTAGACTAATCTAACAGTCTGGGAATTGCATGGTGGTTCCCCCATCTATACATATTAATCAGGCCCAAAACTGCTTTGTTTTTTTTTATCAGCCAAGGCTTGGTAGGTGCTGCCATCTGCTGTGACGTTTACTTACCTTCCCTCCAAAAAGTCCCCAACCTACCGAACTGTAAGGCCTAGTCAGCCCTATTCGACCTCCCTCCCTTAGAAAGCATCCCAGCACATTAGGCCTCCTCCCTCAAGGCCTGCTGAGGTCCGCGATTCACATTTACCCACTTCGAGGTCCTCCCTGCCTTCCCAACACACGACGGGCAAACCTCGCTTGCCTCTTACCTCAGCACCCGTAAAGGCCACCCCACGTACACACACACAGAGCCCGCGGCACTGTCTAGTCCTCCCCTCCCAACACACCTCCCCAGGCCTGCGGCACCACCCCGGCCTCCAAGCTGCTGCTTCCCCGCGTACCCCAACCCCTCCTCTGGCTTTTGCCTGCGCCACTGGCTCGCGCTCCCTCACCCGACGCAGCAGCAGCAGCAGCCACCGCAGCGCAGACGGAGGGTGAGGGGATGGGGGGGAGGGCAGGAGGTAGCCTGGATCCTCCCCCCCCCGTCCACTCCAATTCGCTCTCGCCTGGAACCCTCTCCACCCGTTGGCTTATGGGAAGTGGAGTTCGTAAACGGCTGGTAAGTCCTCCCTACCCACAGAAGACGAAAACTAAAACTACTCGTCCCGAGATGCCTCGCAGGGAGCACGAAGGTCGGCCGCCATTTCCTAAAGCGCTCTGGAGGAAGCGAGAAGGGTGCCTCGGGACCGAGTTTTCTCGGTTTCTTCTCACACTTCCCTTCCAGTCATTCTCTCTGTCGTTTAGTCGCTATCACACAGACAGACATGGAGTACACTTCAGGAAATACAGCGCCAATCCTGGGGGTTGGAAGAGGGAAAGGGGGATGTAAATATCCGTTCCTCCCGTCAGCCACCGCGCTGTTAGAGTTGAAGGGGGGAAGAGTAAATCTTGCGACAATTTTAAGGTGGAGGACATGTGCATCGTGTCTACGTTCCTGAAACTATTCCTGTGAGCATGGGGGTTTTTGAAGAATGCTGGGAATTGTAGTTAAGATACGATTTTTCTGTCAAAGCTGTTGCCCCAATATATTATATAGGCGGACTACACATTCCAGTTGAAATTGCGAACTCCCTTCCTCAGTAAATAAAAAGGAAGTCAATTGTTTTCCTAGAGAGATTTCCCCGTAAAGCCCAGTGGAAAACTTTTTTAAAAAATCTTGCGTACTACTGCAGAGGGCGGATTAAAGCGATAGCCATGTTGCTTATGTTTTCCCGTCATGCACGGGCCTTCCATTTTGTTAAAAAAATGCTGTTTTCTGTTTCACGATGTGATACGTGGACTTCAATGGAAGAAAGTGACAGTATTAATTTTTAAAATCTGCATTACAGTGGGCAAAATGCAAGGAGACCTGCTGGGAAATTTGATTTCTTTTGTTAATAGGAAATCGATTTAGACTTTCCTAAGCTTCCAAACGCCCCTCTGTAGGAAGTTAGCACCAACCCTTCTCCTGGAAGAATGAAATATTTTAGGAAATATTAAAAAGGCAGAATATTATGTTTTCCTGTATGAGAAATGGAGAAGCATGTTTTTAAAGACAGAGCAGCTCCCACCTTCCTGCCCCCACCCTTTTGTTAATGGGCCAGAGGCAGAAACTCAATCTTTGTCAATGAATCTCATCTGCAAAACAATGGGGCCCCATCTAGCAACCGAAACTCACCACATGTGACCTGGGAAGCATGTGACCTGGGAAGCACATGTGACCATCAGCCAGCAAGGCTAGCTAAGACCCACACCCCCTGGGAATCTGACAACCAATCAGGATACTCTTTGGGGGGGGCAGGAAATGCAAAGCCAGAGAGAGCATAAAAACCCGAGGATTTACTGTATCTGCCCTTTTCTGTTCAGGAACTCAAGCCATGTGATCCTGTCCACCATTAAACCATCTTTCCAAACAGTCTCCATGTTTCCAGTGTCTTTTTCCCCACTTGGAGCAGAACCCAGAAGGATATTTCTTCCAACACCTCAACCTTAGCACATCGAAATACTCTAAACTACCCAAAAGTTGCCAGGACAATGAAAAGACTTAATGTAAATGATGCGGGTTCAGCTAGATGACCACTGAAGGGCCCTCTTTATTCACAGTATTGTAAGAAAGAAAATGTGCTGGTTTGAGAGAAACGTGTTTGCTGGAAAGTATATTAAAGGCAGTTAAACCCCATTATTGGTAATATATCTTCTGATGAAGCCTAGCTGTCACGGAAGGACAACCATA